>RJWM01046562.1:0-12288 GCA_004363535.1 Dasyprocta punctata
AAAAAAAAAAAAAAAACCGTAAGGGGAGTTCTAAGTGAAGGAAAGAAAAGGAAAGTGAGCTGGCCTTTGGAGGCCACCAGAGGGCGCCCTTGGTCCATGCCTTTGCATTTACCCCATACTGCTTTCTCTGGATGCTCTGTGCATCAGTAATTCCTGACAGGCCCGACTAGGCTGTTGGAGGGCGTTCATCAGAGGTGAAGCAGCTGGTTATTAGACAAGAGTGAAAGGCTATCCTGAGCACGGAGAGGACAACTGAACAGAGACTTGGGAGAGGCAGAAGATGGGATGGGTTTGAGGTAGTAGATTATCTCAAGGCAGAAATCAAATCTTGTGAAATCAAGGTACTGATGGACAATAAATTGCAGGTCAGATCAAGAACAGCTCAATAGTTTGGTTGAGTAGAGTCCAGCTAGTTTTCAGCATAAGGCCAGTACCCAGGTTGGGGTTAAGAAATAGGTGTGAACAGATGAATTGGTTTCTTTGAGTACATCCCATTGGGAGACCATGCAGCACTGTCGCTTTCTGTGCAGCCTTTTAGGAACACCATTTTGGGAACAGCCTTTGGAGCTCATGCTGTATTCTTTGAACTCACTGATAGTCCTCATAAATTACGAACCTAAAACGGCAAGATGTTATTTGACTCCAAGACTATAGTGTAAGGCCTCCTGTGCAGCTTTACTGTTGTGACTTGATCTCTTATGGTTTGGAGTCCTTTGAGAGTCTGATGAAAGCCATAGACTCTCTTTCCCCAAAGAAACCTCACACATCTAGGTGCATTTCATCTGGGGCTTCTGTTACCTGCTTGGAACCCATCCATCTTTGATTTCATAGATTCCCGTCACATGTCTAAGGCTGACATGATGATAAAGGACTTAAAGTTGCAAGTCAGAACTGAACTAGATAGTTATGTGAGCTTTTTTTTTTTTTTTTCTTTAGATAAGGGCTCACTATAGCTCAGGCTGGCCTTGCACTCCCAGTCTTTCAGCCTGTCTGGAAGTTACATGAACATCTTAAGTGCAAGTTCAGTTTGGGACAAAAGGAAAATTAATCCATCATTAGGGCAGAAATCAAGAAGGTAAGGAGCAGCTGGGCATTGTGGCACTCACCTATAATCCTAGGCACTCAGGAAGCTGAGGCAGGAGGATGACAAGTTCGAGGCTAGTCTGGACAACTTAGTAAGACCCCGTGTTGGGTTTTTTGTTTTGTTTTGTTTTTGTTTTTTGAGACAGGGTCTCACTATGTAGTATAGACTCACTATGTAGCCTAGGCTGGCCTTGAACTAGCAGTGATCCTCCTGCCTCAGCCTCAGCTTCCTGAGTGTTGGGGATTACAGGCATGTGTTATCATGCCTGGACCTGTCTCAAAATTTTGAAAGTCCAGGGGTGTAGCTCAGTGCTCCCTGGGTTCAATTTCCCCAGCACCACAAAAAACAATTAAAAAGAAGGTGAGGAGCTATTGTCAGTATATATCCAAGTAATAAAGTTGCACATGGAAATTATCTACTTCTACCCTAGGGAAGAGGAAGTAGATTTCAGGAGAAAGAAAACTGGTTAGAGAGGGTATTTCAAGAACGAGGCAGGTGAGTGTTTGGTATAGAGAAACCAGAGGTACTGATGGCCATGGGGAGCTTTCTGGATCTAGGGATCCACTTCTGAGTCTGACTTCTCACTTCCTCTCCCTTACCTATTCCAGATCTTGAAAATCCTCGCAGGGAAGATCGTAGTGGGACATGCCATCCACAATGACTTCAAAGCCCTGCAGTACTTTCACCCCAAGCACCTCACCAGAGACACCTCCCAAATCCCCCTCCTCAACCGCAAGGCTGGCTGCCTGGAGAATGTCACGATGTCTCTCAAGACTCTCACCAAGAAGCTTCTGAGCCGGGACATCCAGGTAGCTTCTCCTTGACTGTCACACCACACACCCCTATGGCGTGTGGGTTCTTCCTGCTGCCTCTTCAAGCTCTGACCCAGAAGTCTTTTTGTTGCAGAGTGCCACATGGGTGGTCTGGTGGACACAGCTTTGGGCTAAGAGGCCCAGAAATCTGTCTGTGTGGAGGGATAATGAGTCTTTTACTCTTCCTCACAGAACATTCCAAATGATATTTTGGAAAGGCAAAACTAACCCAATAGATATAACTAACCCAATAGATACAAACCCCTGAAGGAAAGAAAATCAGGCATGCTGGTACATGTCTATAATCCCAGCACTCAGGAGGCTGAGGCAGGGCTAATCACTGTGAGTTTTAGGCCAATCTGGGCTACACACATAGTGAGCTCAAGAGCAGCCTGAACTACATAGCAAGACCTTGCTTCAAAAAAAAAGAAGAAGAAGTAGAAGAAGAAGAAAGGAAAGCAGGTTCTGGAGGTGACCTAAAAGAACACAGTAGTGGCTTAAGGACCACACAGGCATTTCACATGCTCTGTTCAGAGGAAGAGTATCTGTTAGGACATTGCAGACCCACGCCATATAGAGAGCAGTTGAAGAACTAGGGATGGGAGAGGATTTGGAAGTCCTCCCTTTGTTCTGGTGTGTTCTGTCTCTGCAGAACTTAGTCCAGCAGGGTATACATACACTGCCACAGAAAGAGTTGAGTCAGGCAGGAGCAAAGACTTTGGAGTCAGAGCCCTGGAATTAGGTGAGGAGTGGAGCCCACCAGAGTTCTGTTCTGGAGCCCACTGCAGAAGAAACGCTGTGGGGTGGCAGGATGAAGGGAGCAGTGTTGGTTGGGAAGGGAAAAGTTTGTGTGGGTTCAGACTGTTCTCTTCCTTCCTGTTCAGGCTGGAAAAAGTGGACACTCCTCTGTGGAAGATGCCCAGGCCACCATGGAGCTGTACAAGTTGGTTGAAGTTGAGTGGGAACAGCATCTGGCCCAGAATCCCCTGAAAAACTAGCAACTGTGGGGCAGCAGAAGCAGCATCCAAGAGAATGGGCAACACCCCCATACACATACTGAGCACACCTGGGAAAGCTGGAATTGTTGGGGAGAGAGGCTCCACCCCTCAATAGCCATTGCAATTTCACCTCTCTCTTGTGTTTCGTGTGTGGTTAAGTGTCCTATAGAAGGGGAAGTCTTTGTGTTGAACCCAGCCCTGGACTGTTTACCTCATAAATGGTGCTAACCGCAGATCCCTGGGTGCTTTGTGCTGACCAAGCAGTAGGACATGCTGGGAAATGTAGTTTCTCACCTGTCTTACCACTAGGGTGGCCCTTTGCCTCTTGGGTTGGGAGGGTGCATTGCCCAATCTGGCCTTGGCTACCTGGGCTCAACCAGTCTTTTTTCCTCAACCTCCATGGTAGCTGGGACTATAGGTGCACACCACCATACCCCCCAGATCTCATTTTTATGCCTTTACTTCTCAAGTAATTATGAACTCATGACCTTTCACTTTCAAAAGTGTTTTGGGGCTGGGTATGGCTCAAGAGTGGAGCATCTGCCTAGCATGTATAAGGCCTTGGGTTTGCTCCCCAGCAACTCCCCTCCCCCGCAGTATCCTGGCTGGACTCTGAATTATACAGTCCTGTTTCGTATCACAGACTTTGCTTTTGGCACACCTGGCATGCCAGGATGTCACTTGCTGGCTTGCAGAGGAGCCATCTGAAGGGCAGTTTAGTTCCTAGGGTTGCAAAGCAGTGAGGTAAGAGTATAGCTTGGAAATCAACTTTGCTGATATAGAAAAGCTCACCTAGAGTAATAGAGGTTTTATTTAATTTAGGTTCTGCTTGGTGGGTTAAAAAAATTTACATTGTTTTAATTTTTTAAAGTCATCTTTTCCCTTGCTAAATCAAGTCTCTTAAAAACTCATGATTGTTTTGATAAATTTTTATAATGGAAAACAATTGTGTGATGGTTCCTTTCTGACTTTAAGTAGCATCACAGAATATTCAGGGACTGTACAGTACTGCAAAGAGGCTCCCAGGCTCTCTGGGTGGCACAAATTGGCCCCCTTGTTTACTGCAAGTTATTGAGAAGCACTGACCAAACCTTTGTGTGTGACGCGTTACAGGCGCCTTGGCCTGGTCCCTGCCATAAATTTACAAGCACACTTAAAATGACACCCCAAGCCCTGTGTCGCATGGGTGTGAGACCAAAAGAGTGAGACAGAGTGAAACTGAGAATAAGGGAGGCACACAGCCGGCAAGAAGGGTGCTTGGTGCTGCCAACCTAGTCACTGTTGCCAGCTCTTCCTACTGACGACACACCATCTTGGGGAACTGAATTACAGGTCTGACCTTGTGTCCAGGGTGACTGTCTGTGTTGTCTTTTTAGCTTTATATTATTTTGAGACATGATCTTGCTGAGCTGTCCAGGCTGGCCACAAACCTCTGATCTCAGCCTCCCAAGTAGGTGGGATGACAGGTGTGTGCGACCACCTCCTATATGTACTCTTTTTTTCTTTCTTTTTTTTTTTTTTTTGGTACCTGGGATTGAACTCATGACCTTACATTTGCCAGGCAAGTACTTGTACTGCTGAGCTATAGCCCTGGCCCCACTTTTTTCGTTTTTTGAGATGCTCTGTTGGGCTGACCTTGAACTCACTGTGTAGCCCAGGCTGTCATCTAACTCACTTTAATGTCCCTGCCTCAGTCTTCTGAGCTCTGGGATGGCAGGTGTACACCACCACACTCAGCCTGCATACATGTTCTTGAAAGACTTCACACATACTTTAGAACATGAGGCTCCTGAGAAGCTGATCTGGTTTCAGGGGCAAAGTTATGGCTGCTGGTAGAAGAGAAGGAATTCCTTCTGCTAAACCAGACTCAAGACGTAGCCCAGTTTTTGTGTCCTGTGATGCAGGATTCGCTTGTATAGGTAGCTGTAGTGCTTTGAGCCAAGTTGATACCTGTGAGATCCAACATATGTCATGTCCAAAACTTGATAAAGAAGTGTCAGTGCCCTCAGACAGATCTAAGTGGGAATAATCCAAAAGCTGGGAACACACATGGATAAATCTTAAGTGGAACATAATACTGGATTACAACAACCCATCCCATACTTTTTTTCTGTAAATTTGTACTTTAGCATGATAGTAGCTGGCTGTGCATCTCACTAGCTGCACCTGGGGGTACAGGAAGCAATGTTTGTGTTTATCCAGTTGGCACTATGAACTGCAAGGTGTGCGCATGTGTGCAAAAATGTCAAACTAGGGGCCAGATATTTAGCTCAGCAGCTCAAGCGCTTGCCTGATAAGTACAAGGTTGTGAGTTTGATCCTTGGTACTTAAAAAAAAAAGTCAAACTGGGATTTTTACCCATATAATGCTCCATCTAATATGTTTTATGTCTGGCAAGCTTGAGGCTGTGAGTTCGATCCCTGGTGCCAAAAAAAAAAACAAATTTATGTATGTGTTTATCTGAGCGTCACAGGCGGTAAAATACACCCATACCACTCTTCTGTTGTGTAAACATGGATTTTACCATAATGGAATGTAGGTATGACTCAGATGTAGCAGGTGAAAGTAAAAACCCACCTGTGCATTCACCCACTTGGCAGATGAAGAACAAGGTGTCTATAGGAGATCCAGAGTAGTAACAGGTGAGTTTTAAACCCATGAAATGCTCATTGTTAAATTTCTGTGCATTTAGGGTTTGTTTTTTTTTTAAGTTTTCTTTTGATTTTTCTGGTAGAAACACCCCAGTTCAGTACAATGGCACATGAAAAATCAGATTTGCAAGTTTTAGAGATTGAAAGTGAATCATCAGATCACTTGTGCATGGATGCTGAAGATGATAATGCCTTTTGTGTGTGTGTGTGTGTGTGTGTGTGTCTTTTTTTATTTATTTTTGTGTGTGTGTGTATGTGTCTTTTTGAGATAGGGTTTCACTATGCAGTTCAAGCTGACCTTAAGCTCACTTTGTAGCCCAGGCTGGTCTTGAACTTGCAACAAGCCTCCTGCCTCAGCCTCCCAACTGCTGGGATCACAGGTGTGCACCACCACATCCAGCCAATCATGATGATTTTGATGTTGCCCATGTGACTCAAAGTTCTTGTGACAGTGAAATGGAGGAGAAATTGATTGACAGACAGGGAATGCAGACCCCCCTTGATTCAGATGATGAAGAAAGCAATATGAGGACATATTGACTAGTAGAAATGGTACAAAATGATCACACAAACAGTTGAAACAATCCAATGTTAGAACTTGGTCTGAAAATATAGTGAGCATCTTGGCAGGGGTGAAATCTATTGGATGGAATGCCAGCATTGCCATTCAATGTTGAAATTTGTTTGTAGCAGACAAAATGCTCTAAGATGTGAAATACACACATGGTGAAATACAAGTAAAATGTTCTATGTGCACCAATAGCCATATTCAAAAATGTTATTTATTATGATACCTCACTATCTGAACTGAAAGCATTCATAGGTCCTTAGCAGGGCTTTCCATTGATAATCACAGGAATGTAAAAGACATTGAAAAGTGCTGGGTGTGGGTTTGAGGTTTGTAGAATAACAATTACCCTAAGGAGATTTGGTTTCCTTCAAAATTGTCTGTCTGATGACAAAACCATTGCCAAGAAAACGAAAGAACTGATAATCTGGCTGCTATCTGTTCAAGGTTTAGGAGATTTGTGGGTAATTGTCAAGCAATGTATACACCATCTGACACATGACTGTTAATGAACATCTTGCAGCACTTAATGGTTGCTGTAGCTTCAGGCAGTATATTCCCAAAAAACCTTCAAAGTATGGCATAAAAATGTAGGCCCTTGTAGATGTGAAGACTTATGCTTTCAATTTAGAAATTAATCCTGGAACTCTGCCACCTGGTCCTTATTCATATAGCAATAAACCAAATGATATTGTAAACAAATTTGTTGCTCCCACTCCCAAAGTAAACAGAATGTGCATTTGACAATTGATTCAGTTTCCAATTGATGTTATGTTTAGTAACCGCATAGGTTGACCAGTATAGAACTGTACATAGGAACAAAGCAGAAAGTGAAATGTTGCAATTTTAAAACAATTGTATAGTACAATCTTTGGATTTCAGAAAGATACAGCATTGGCCTGATATATGGCAAAGAAAAACAAACTGGTACTGCTGATGTCAGCATTGCACCATTATAGAAATATTGATAGGGAAACCTCGACAAATGGAAGCCTGCGATGGTGACTTTCTACCACAAAACCAAGGTGGAGTAGATGTTGATGAGTTGTGCAGCAACTGTGTTACTTGAAACATAAAGTGTTGGCCATTGATTGCGTCTTACTCCATCCTAAACATGTGGCATAAGTAGTTTTATAGTTTACAAAGAAAATAACAAGTGCAAAATATCACAGAGAAATTTTCTTAGAAGGTTGAGACTGAAATCCATAAGAGACCATTTATAGCAGAGGAAAAACAATGTTTTTGCCCAAGGAACAATGCAAAGAAGTGGAGTAAACAGGTGAAGTGATGGGTGAACTTGCAGGCGCAGCATCACAAAGGTCTGCCATAATAACAGCGAAACAGCATACATGCTATCAGTGTAAGTGACTTGTGTATGGAACATGCAGTTTTCATGTGTGAAGACTGCCTTGGGTGTGACAGTTGAAGCAAAGATGATTTCTGTGGTAGACTTTTGCTTGTTTTTACGTTGTAGTTCACATGGAGTTTGTTTGTTTGTTTGATTGTTTTTTGTTTTCTTCGAGCCAGGGTTTTGCTATGCAGTTCAGGCTGGCCTTAAACTCACTTTGTAGCCCAGGCTGGCCTCAAACTTACAACAATAGTCCTGCCTCAGCCTCCCTTGTGCTGGGATTACAGACAATAGCCACCACACCTAGCTCACAGGTATTTCTGATGTTATGGTTTGGGTTTTGTAAGATGAATAGCTAATGTGAAAATGTTGGTGTCTATTATAAACATTCATTACATATTTGATACTTTATTGGTATCTTATTTTCCTGCTAAGTACACATTATACAGTATAGTAGGAAGCTCCTGACAACAGGAAGACAAGAGGTAACAAGAATGGCCTGCCACATAGGAAAGGAAAGCTAAGCACATGTGCTGTCAAAGTAAGCAAAACGTGTATATGGAACGTGCTATTGCCATTTGTGAACACTGCTTTAGGAGCCAGGTGTGGTGGCACACACATGTAATCCCAGCACTCAGGAGGCTGAGGCCAAAGGATTGTTGCAAGTCTGAGGCCAGCCTGAACTGCATAGTGAAACACTGTCTCAAAAACACTGCTTTAGGTGTGATACTTAAAGATTTTTTTTTTGTAGAGTTCTACTGGTATTTTCATTGTAGTTCATATGGGAATTTATTTCTGTTATTTTTTTAGACTTTGTACACCAAAAAACAGTCAATGTTGAAATTTTTGGTGTTTTTTTAATAAATATCATATATATATATATATATATATATATATATATATATATTTTTTTTTTTTTTTTTTTCCTTTTGTACCGGGGATCGAACTCACAACCTCATGCCTGCCAGGCAGGTGCTTATGCCACTGAGCTAAATCCCCGGCCCTATTTTTTTGAGACAGGGTCTCACTGTGCAGTTCAGGCTGGGCTTGAGCTCATTTTGTAGCCCAGGCTAGTCTCAAACTCACAATGATCCTCCTGCCTCAGCCTCCTGAGTGCTGGGATTACAGGCCAGCCTGAACTGCATAGTGAGACTCTGTCTCAAAAAATAGGGCTAGGGATTTAGCTCAGTGGTCTAAGTGCCTGTCTGGCAGGCGCAAGGTTGTGAGTTCGATCCCTGGTACCAAAAAACAAAAACAGCCGGGCGTGGTGGCGCACGCCTTTAATCCCAGCACTCGGGAGGCTGAGGTAGGCGGAGCGTTGTGAGTTCGAGGCCGGCTTGGGCTACAACGCGGGTGCAAGGCCGGCCTGAGCTACATAGTGCGACCCTGCCTCAAAAAAACCAGGGCCGGAAGTTTGGCTCAGTGGCTTAAGCGCCTGCCCTGGCCCTGGCAGGCACAAGGCTGTGAGTTCAATCCCCGGTGCCGCAAAAAAAAAAAAAAAAAAAAAACTGACAATAGGAAAGATCAGCAGTACTGTAATTATGATAGCGGGGCATGGTGGTGCACACCTTTAATCCTTTAATCCCAGCACTCAGGGAAGCTGAGATTGGAGGAGCATTGTGAGTTCGAGGCCGGCTTGGACTACAGCATGAGTGCAAGGCTGGCCTGAGTTACATAGTGTGACCCTGTCTCAAAAAACTAGGGCCGGGATTTTGGCTCAGTGGCTTAAGTGCCTGCCTGGCAGGCACAAGGTTGTGAGTTTGATCCCTAGTGCCACACAAAAAAACAAAACAAAACAAAACAAAAAACAGTACTGTACTTATGAACTTGCCCCAAGGCATACTACCCCAAGTTCAAATTCAGAGAGACAAACAGCTGTGAGTCAATGCACCAAGTGTGTCCATGGGTATCTTATTCTACAGTAGGGAACAGTGCAATATCCTATTGTAGTTCGCGAGGCACTTTCACTCACCCTGTGCCAGTGGGGCAAACCTATGGCATGTGTGTTGACAGAGTCATCTGTCAGCATGCAAGCCAAGTCAACCCAGCAGCTAAGCATTGGCTATTCAGGTTTAATTTCAGTGTTGGCAGTCTTGGTAAGTAAGTGAGTTTTGGGTTGCAGTTTGAGTACTAGGTCTCTAAAAGGTTCGTCATCACTGCACTAGGGGAAAAAGGCCTTGCTTGTCTGCCTCTGACTTGTCACACCCATCTGAAGAAGAAAACTAAGGATCTCCTTTCAGTGCAGGGTGGCAAATGCTATCCAGAGTCATTGAAGGATTTAAAGTAAGGAAGTGGAATGAACAGCTCTGTTTTTGGAAGATGATGGTGGCAACCGTATGGAGGCTGGATTGGAAGAGGACCAGGAAATAAGTTCTGCTGGGATAAGGTGGTTTGTATGTTTGTTAGTTTGAGACAGGCTCTCACTATGTAGTTCAGACTGGCCTTCTGGCCTTGAACTCATTATGCAGTCCAGGCTGGCCTCAAACTCATAGTGATTCTCTTGCACCAACACACCTAGCCTCTGCTGGGATAATCTGGATGAGTAATGGGGGAGGCCTCAGTAAATGAAATGGGAGAAGGCTTATGAGCATCATAGCACAGGTAGAACCAATAAGACAAGACCGGCATAAGAGCATAAAATGTGTACTGGATGTTTTTGACATAAGGTGAGCAGATAGGAGTATGGCATTCACCAAGGTGGAGAATGGTGGGGCAGGAGCCCACTTTGAGGAAGGGGACTAGAATGGTGCTGCTTGGGTGGACTGAGCTGCCTGAAGACACCCAAATGGAGAAGTCCTGTCAGCAGCTGGATAGACGAGATGGAGCTTAACAACGAGCTTGGGGGCTTTGAGACAACAGCATAGCAATGGGACCAGAGCCTTGGCATAGGCTTCCAGGGAGGGGATATGAAGAACAGAAGGTCGAGATCAGAACATGGGGAAATATCTGTACTTTCAAGCTGCTGGAGGACGAAGGCCTAAGTGGGGACTTTCAGACAGCTAAGAGGACAACCAGGAAAGACTTTCCAGAAGGAAGGAGGCACCGTATCAGACACTAAGGAAAGGGCCACATGCTGTAGTAATTTGCTGGCCCTCAGCTGAGCAGTATCTGTGGAGAGATGGGAGGATGGCCAAAACTCATTCCAGTGGGTGGAGAGTGAATGGAACTGAGGAAGGAGAGAGGTGGGCCTGGACTCCCTTTGGTTCTCAAGGGGAACACGTGAGGTTCACTTCCAGAGCGAGAGAGCCAAAGATCCAAGATGCATTCTAGTGGGGTGATCTGCCCTGTGGAGAAAAGTAAGGAGATATACAGGTACAGAAGTTTTTACATGGGCTGATTTAGAGAAGGCCTCTTCAAGGAGGTGACATTTGTTTTTTGTTGTTGTTGTTGTTTGTTTGTGGCACCGGGGATCAAACTCACAACCTCGTGCCTGCCAGACAGGTACTTAAGCCACTGAGCTAAACCCCCATCCCTAGTTTTTTGAGGCAGGGTCGCACTATGTAGCTCAGGCCGGCCTTGTGCTCACGTTGTAACCCAAGCCGGCTTCGAACTCACAACACTCCTCCTACCTCAGCCTCACTAGACTGCTGGGATTAAAGGCATGCACCACCACACCTAGCCATAAGGAGGTGACATTTGAACAGAGAGCCTAAAGAAGTGAAAAAGCAAAAAAAAAAATAAATAAATAAAAGAAAGAAAGAAAGAAAGTAGGTTTTGCATGTTTGAGGGAAGAACACTGCAGACAATAACAGACACATGCTATGGATTCAAGAGGCAGCAGGTTGTCTACAGAACTGGAGCAGAGAAAGCCAGGGCTGAGCCCAGTATGGTGGCACATGCCTATAATCCCAGCACTCAGGAGGCTGAGGCAAGAAGATTGCTGTGAGTTCAAGGCCAGTTGAACTACATATTGAAATCCTGTTTAAAAAAAATAAGTAAAGCCAGGGAAAAGTGACAAAGAGGTCAGAGAAGAGCGGCGATCTTGCAGGTAACATAGAGCCTTGTTCATCATTATAAGGACTTGGGCAGCTGCGCATGGTAGTGCATGCCTGTAATCACAGCTACTTAGAGGACTGAGGCAAGGGCATCTCAAGTTTGAGGCCAGCATGGGTAGTTTAGCAAGACTCTGTCTGAAAAAAGTCTTAGGATACAGCTCAGTGGCAGAGCACTTGCCCAGCATGGATAAGGCCCTAGGGTCTAACCCCAGTACTTGGCGGGAAAAAACGGGGTAAGGAGGGAGCCACAGCAGAGTTTTGAGGACAGCATTGATGTGAACTGATTCAGGGCTCCCCCTAGCAGCTGTGATGGGGAAAGAACAGGAACAACAAGAGTCCTACTTGTGATAACCTAGGAAAGAAGTGGCAGGCATGATGGCAGTGGGGATGGTGAGAAGTTGCCTAATTTGGAACAGATTTGATTTTCACACATGGATGAGCTTTAGCAGGGTCGATGGTGAATAACTTCAATCTAGAGCTGACATCTTTGGCCTTCCAACAGTTGTCTGGACCACCAGAGTGCCCCAGGAATACACATGCCCCGAGAAAAGGGTCACAGGGCTGTCAGAGTGGAGACCCTGCAAGCAGTCAGTTTGCATGGTGTCTGTCAGGCAGAGAATAAACGGGTAAGTGACACTCACTTTGCCAGCTGAAGGGGGACTGTGTGAGCCAGGCTTCTTCCTTACCCATCACTGTCCTTGCTCCCTGGTAAGCTGCTGCACAGGTTTTTATTTGTTTATTTGTTTCATTTTTGTCTTTCCCAGCACTGGGGATTGAACCCAGGACCTTCCCACTGAGCTATATCCCCAGTCTTTTTTTTTTTTTTTTTTTT
>RJWM01046563.1:0-11857 GCA_004363535.1 Dasyprocta punctata
ATTTGGCTAACAAAATATTTTGAGATATGAATCTATGGCTAGCATTAGTTATAAATCTTTTTATTTTTCATTGTGTTAGTCTTTTCTGTTTAAATAAGTGCATGCTTTGTGCTCAGGACTTGTTTGATTTTTCCGTCATAAGACTAGAGATTGGAAATTAAGGTTGTCTAGAAGGATCAGGCAGGACACACAGACAGACCAAATGGATTAGGTGCAGGAAAATCGGTCAAAATGATTGTGGCGTTCTGTGACAAACTAAAGAGCACACTGCTCTTTTAAAGGGTTCAGATTTAACTTCAAAAACAAAACCCATCACTCTGACACTGTCACAAAACTTATCTGCAATTGTAGTTATCCCAAGGGCCATAAGTTTATGATTTCTGAAATAGATTTTGAAGGAATTGGGTAAAGAAAGAGGCTGAAAATTAAAAGGTATAAAATATACAGCTATGCTGAAATGTCCTAAAGAAGTGAGGAGGAGATTACAATCTCCTCTCCTCATCATCAAGACCAGTGGAGATTCTTCCTCCTTGAGGGAGGGGAGTGGGGATAAAAGGAGGCCTTAACAGGTTCCAGAATCTACCTATTGCGGCTGCTTCACTGGTAGTAAGGTCTTGGTGCAATGACTCTACACACCAGATATGGCATGGAAGCATCAGAGACTGTGGGTAACTCAGCAGCTGCTTCCTGGACAGAAGACAAGTAAGCTCTTCAATCCATCAGCCCATGACTCTGACTTGGATGCCAGCATGGTGGCTTGACCCTTCTAGAAATCTGGGCAAGATCCCAAGTTAGGCTGCTGTTTCCTTTCCCTCTAAAAAAATGAGGGGCAGTCAAAAGTTAAGCTGTAGCCTCAAAATAATAAAAATAAAAAGGGATGACACATTTCATAACTGAGTTTGAGCTCTGTTAGGTTTAGTCTGCAGTTCCGTTGAAGAATCATTTGGAAATCAACTGAGCTCCTTGCTACAGCAGCCACACACTTTGGGTTCTCTTTGGCACCCCAGTCCTTCGTGGTAAAATGGTAGTGGTAAAACTGGGGTGGTCCCAACAAAATAGCGGGAATTAGTCACTCTATCAATGCCAGAGAAACAGCTACAAATCACTGAAAGGAACAGGATAGGTTTTGAAGCTTTTTTTTTCCCTTTTGGTACCAAGAATTGAACTCAGGACCTTGTGCTTGCCAGGCAGGCACTTGTACCACTGGGCTATACCCCCAGCCCAAGGGGAGATCATTCTGTAATAGTGTGTGTTGGATGACCGGGGAGAGAGAAAGTGTTTTGAGAGGTTTCAGATTGTACCCTGGATCTGGTGAGAGAAAGCAGGGACCTGGATTAGAATTCAGGCTGTTGGAATATAGAGAGAGTAGGTTCAGGTGATGTTATAGTCGTGAGCGACCATTTCACCAGACCCAAGGATGTGGAGCTAGGTTTCGGTAACTAATGCAAATATTCACTGTGCTGATTGATTGTATTTTTAGGCAAGAGCTCCTGAACAAATGAGAACTAAATACCTTAATTTAAGTGCTAAAATATTTCCTATGTTCAGTTCTGTCAGTTTATACCAACTTATTTATGGAGACTGGACCTGTGCCATCAGGATATGCCCCCTGTTCTCCCACAAAGATGGTGTGCCTCCAGGGCATATTTAGTAATGTTGGGCAACACTGTTGGTTGTCACCCAGGGTGTGCTATGGGCATCTTGTGGGTAATGGTCAAAGATGCAGTCCCCTATAACAAAGATTTATTTAGTCTTAAATGTCACCTATGTTCAAGGTGAAAGATCCTGGGCACTGTGAAACAGCATGGAGAAATATTACATTATTTTACAAAATATATATTCTATGTAGTGATTTTATAGAAAATATTTGTTAAATTAGACAGTATCTGACTTTTCAGAACCTGTCACACAATAGATGCTCAGTAATCATTCAATGAACAAATGATAAAGCAATGGCTATCACTTTTTGACCTTTTCTCAGGTATTAAGCACTTCTTTAATATCCTGTTTAATGTTCAATCAGAGTTAGGGTTATTATCACCTCGTTTTCCAGATGAAATACATGAGAATCAAAAAGGTAAGTGATTTCTAGTAAGAAAAGTATCCAGTATAGAACTTTGGCTTATCTGAATTTAATGTTCATTTTATTAACTGCAGCCCTGAACTATTTCTCTTTTAACATGGACTCAGATTGTGTTGGTCATAGTACAATATCAAATTATTTACATACTGAAATAAAGGATTTTATAAACTTCATAAACTATTCAGCCTCTTTTTTGTTTGTTTATTGCCATTCTCTAGACTTGTTATTGCTGTATGCACATTGAACTTATAAAGTACCATCTTAGGCAGGAACATTTTATTTCTTATAGCAAAACATTTCCAAGTGTATTCCTGGGATTTATGCATTAATATCATCAGTTAGAGAGTGTGTTTGACATTATTTCAGTATAAAGGCAATCCTAGAAGGGACACTTGATGAGAGCAGTGAGCAAAGATTGCTATTCCTCATTTTTAAAAAATCTCATTCAACTATTTTTTGGAGAGAAATGTAATCCCAGTACATTTTCATTTTATTCACTGATTATATTGTTTTTTTCAGTAACTTTATTCAGTAAGGAAGAAAAGTTAACTGAGATGGGAAAAATTCAATAGCAATGTATGGTATGATCTGAAGAATGTATAACTATCCTTTACCACCATTTGACTGTCTGATGGTTGATTGCTCTCTGAAAGCTCTAAAAATGGGAGCTCAATATGCTGCAAAAGTCTGGCACTGCAAGAATTTTTACTACACGGTAATGCCATCAGCTGATGGATACAGTAGACTCTACAAATAAAATTCTTAAAAAACCTTCCACATTTTCTGTCAACACTTTTGCCTTGATTACACCTTGAAATGATAATACTGTGCTTAGATTGGGTTGAATAAACTGTATCTATCATACAAAATTTACCTGTTTATTTTTACTTTTTAAATGTGACTACCCAAAATTTTAATTGCATGTGTAGCTTACCTTATGTTTCTGTCGAACAGTGTTGTTTTGGATTCTTGCCCTATCCTTTTCTGACCTTCCATCCAACGCAATCTATTTAAGGGGGCTCTTGTGTTGTTCTGATATTTTAGAATGTGTGTTAGTCAGTTTTCCATTGTTGTGACAAATGCCTGAGAAAAACAACTCAAAGGAGGAAATATTTATTGTGATTCACTATTTCAGAGTTTTCAAGCTATGGTCCTATAACTTTAATCTATGGTTTCATGGTCCCATTGCTTTGGCCCTGAGGCAAGTGAGAATACCACGGTGGCAGGGGCATGTGGTAAAAGAGGCTGTTGACTTCATGGTGATCAGGAAGGGACCATACAAGGTAAAGTCCCCAAGGGCACACTCCCACAAATACACTGCCTTCAACTAGGTCCAACTTGTTTCCATCACCTCCCAATAGCTCACCAATCATCAGTCCATCAGTGGAGCAATGTCATGATGAGGTCAAAGTCCTTGTGATCCAGTCATTTCCCCTAAGACTCACTTCAGAATCTTCTTGCCCTGGTGAATGAGAATTCATTATGTGAGCATTTGAGGAACATTGCTGATCCAACTAGAACAAGGTGAAAAGTCTCAATGCTAACTTTGCCTGTATTCAGCATGGTTCCTCTGGTACCTTGGTGTTGGCAGGTGGTATCTACTAGGTATGGCTGGGATAACACAGATGTCCATATTCTTGTTCTCTTTTCTTTATTTCCTTCAAGTCTATCTCTGTCATCAGACCTATCCAGTTTCTGTCTTGAAAAGATTTGATTTTACTACATTTCTCTCTCCTTCCCTGAGGAAATTGGCCTCAGCCTTTTGGCCTAATCTTATCAAATGAGCTACAAATAAGAAAACAAACTTCCTCCAAGAAGTAAAATGCAGTTTGACATGTCCAACTATCAATCTCTCCATATTTGTCTATTGATTGAATAAAAAATTCAAAACATTGACACATAACTAGAGTTCATCTCATGAGAAATAAAACTTAACTATTTTCCCTTTTTCACAGCTCAGAAGCATGGTTGAAAACTATCTCCTTTACTTGCAAGCAGAGGATTTTTCAGAGAGGATGTTGCAGTAAATTTCGTAAGAATGTAGGCTTCTTGAATACCACTCAATGGGTAAAAACTAATTTTGCAGAAAAATAAAGACTCCTTCAGTAAACCCAACCATTTACAATTTTCTTAGGATTTAAGATCTCAAGATGTGAGTATTCTGAGATTTTCCTTTGTGGAAAGGTGGAATGGGGCCCTTTCTTTCAAGATTACTGTTTTTGCATATTTCCTGCTGCTCAGGGATCCAGCTTACATCCTGAACATAGTAATTCAATATGCAAAATTTCCTTCTTTCAATGCTTAAGTCATCACTAGGTTGTAGGATACACAGGCTGTCATTGTCAGAGCTTTTTGGATGAGTTCTTTTGTAATTTCTGGTAAGAAAAGTCTCCATTCTGTTTCATAAAATCTCCAATGATTGTTCATGGAAGCTTACTCTCCCCTTTTAATGACTAATCAGTAGAGTCTGTAGTACTATCAACAAGCTGTTTCCTCCTCCCCCTCCTGTGTTGTTCATCCCATTTCCCTGCTGGCAAATGTGACTATTGTAACTGTTGTTATTTTCCTCAAAATGAGTCTAAATTGTGAATTACATCAGTTCATCACAGCCAAACCAAACCTCTTTTTAATTGCAGATCTCAACTGTCCCCCTCTAAATTAAAATAAAATGCACAAAGTCCTGCCAACTGTTTTTCCAACTCTTCCAAAATGGAGTCTATCCAAAATGTTACAGAGTGTTCTGATAGATTGAGTCACATTAAGACATATAAACATTTAAAATCACTTACAACTTTTTACTCTTTTGGGGATATGCTGACATTTTAGTCATAAAGCTTGCCTGTGAGGATGAGTGTGTGCCTGCTGATTGCCATTTGTGTCCCTTCGAAGACAAGAGAGAATTTTGCCAGATTTCAGTAGTTTGCTATTGAGATTTCTGTCAGTTTATGATCAGGTATCAGAGGCTGCACTGTCTTTGAAAAAGAGCAGAGTATTTGAGGATGTTCATTTTAATAGTGGATTGACCTTGAACTTATCCCAAAACTTCTCTGTACTTCAACATCCTCATGCATAAAGTACGAATGGCAATATATGTCTTGCAAAACTTGAAGGATAATTATAAATATTGAATTTAAGTGCTTGCTCTGAAAAGAGTTTCAGCATGAAGCTGTAATGGGAATTCACAAAATAACACAGTAAAACATGTCTTTGGGTCTTTTGGATTTTATGAATCAAAATAATTTCAATTTTTTAATGGAACTAACAAAAGTTGAAAAATTTTAGCTTTATTTTGTAAACTGAAGAAAATAAAGAAGAAAACGGAACTCACTATCTTTTCTTTTCATCATTCCTGTAAAAGCAAAGAATTTTAGCAACAATAACAACAAAAAAGAGCTGGTCATGGTGGCTCAGGCTTGTAATATCAGCACTCGGGAGGCTGAGGCTGGAGGATGGCTTGAGTTCAGGCCAGTCTGGGCTACTTAAGCAAGTTCAAGGCCAGCCTGCACTACATAGTGAGACACCACCTCAAAAAACCAAAAACAACCAACCAAAAAAAAAAAAAAAAAAAGCAACAAAAAAGAAAATAATATTGGTTGCTAAAAAGGAGTCTCATTTTTTTGTTTCAATAATTAAGGTAGTTGATTTGCCAGAAGCAGGTGTTGAACTGCTGCATACTTAGGAAAGGTTGGAAGCAATTTCTTTGTTGAAATGTTTGTCCAAAGTCATGTTTCCCTCCTTTGGGCTTCTCTGAAAGATCAACACACCAGAGCCACAACTTATTAGGAAAATGGTGAGCCCACCCCTCTCCCTCACTGAGACTGAGTTTAAATTTTGCTCTTTCAAACACACTCTTCCAGACTGTGTTGCTTTCTGATCTATTTTCAGTGGTTTTTCACCTGACCTGGAAACATGAATGGCTGCATGTTCACTGATGTTCCCGTCTGTATGAATCTGTTCCTATTCTCAGATTTAACAAGGCTTATTTCACCAACTTTCATTTTCTCTTTCCAGCTGCAGAACAACACAGATAAACTCCCTGAAAATTTTAGCATCTTTGATTTGCTTTATAATTTTTTTTTTTTTTTTTTTTTTTTTTTGCGGCACCGGGGATTGAACTCACAACCTCGCACCTGCCAGACAGGCGCTTAAGTCACTGAGCCAAACGCCCAGCTCTGGTTTTTTGAGGCAGGGTCGCACTGTGTAGCTCAGGCCAGCCTTGCGCTCGCGTTGTAGCCCAAGCCAGCCTCGAACTCACAACGCTCCTCCTACCTCAGCCTCCCGAGTGCTGGGATTAAAGGTGTGCGCCACCACGCCCGGCTTCTGTTTTATAATTTCTTTAGAGATGAGGCTCAGCAAATATATTTACTTCTCCATGTTTATCAGTCTTTCTTTCCTTCATTTTTAAGAAAATTAATCCTATACGTTTCAACATTTAGCTCAAAGTTTGTACTGACAGAGGAAGGGTGCATTCTGCAACTACACAAGCACATGGGATTGATTGCCTTTTCAAGGGTGGAAAATTTGGAGGAAGTATATCATATTGGTATAAAATTACAATATTGAATTCAAACATAGCTGTGTTGCTAATATATAGACCAAGACCTTTGGTTTGAAATGTAAAAATTACTGTTCAAGAAGAAGAAAGACTTACTAATAATAATATAGAGAATTAGGCTGGAATTTTTGGGGGGCCTACTGGGAATCAAACTCAGGACCTTGCGCTTGCCAGGCAGGTACTTATGCCACTGAGCTATATCCCTGACCCCAAGAATTAGATTTAGGATAGACGACTCATATATCTATATATTGAGGAATATTGTACTAGTGAATTAGTTAAAGAATATTTCCTATGCTAGAATTACTTAACTAGTATTGTACTTACAGTTTTGTGTTGTGATCCATCTATAACATAAGTGTGATTACCCTGAAGCTTAATGAAATTAATTGCTTTGAACTGAGATCATAGTTATAGGGCAGAGTCAATCAAATATAAATGCTGTCTTTCAGCCTGAACCCAGTTTCCATGAAGGCATTAAACACAGACTGGCTATTCAGTACATAGGAAGGCATTACCCAGATATGGGTAACAGTCTAAGTTTGGTGTAATAATGCTAAATTTTGAGCCTTGGATCTAAAAGTTACTTTTGCATGAACTCAATAATTATCTAACCTCTTAGTGCCTTTATTTCTAATTTCTAAAGCAGTACTATTAACACCACAGGTGTTTTGGTCATAATAGTTAATATTATGATATTATGTAAAGTATGTTTGCTAATTGGGATGAGAATACATCTTGAAGGCTATTGTTCTTAACATTTCTTAAATGAGAAAATATTAATAGATCATTTGAAGGTCAAAATTAGGTGATGACAAATGACATAATTCCAGGGAAACGTGTACAAAGTTAAATAAGATGAAGTAAATGAAGAAACTATATGGGGTGAATTATGGTATCATTTTAAGGGGATATGGTTATGTTGGATATGTTATGTGATGTTACAGGAAATCAGTCAACAAATTACAACTCATGGATGTGCTTCTTGTTTTTATAAATAAAGTTTCATATAACACAGTCGTGTGCACTTATTTATATATTATTCATAAACATACTGCTTGTGTGCTCTAACACACAATTGAATACTTATGGCAGAGATTATACAGCCTGAAAAGTCTAAAGTTTTACTAACTGGTCCTTTGCAGGCAAATTTTTTATTCGTTGGTATGTAATGAAGCTGAGGTTATGGGTTCATCTTGTTTTTTCACTGGAAAGGTGACAAGGCATTAAGCAGCCTCCACTTCCTTCATATTCATTAAGATGCCTAACTCTGTGATCTACTCATGTAGTCACATACACACTCTATGGTGTGCTTTTACTATTGGTTTCTTGTAGCATTAATAAAAATAAATAATAGTTTGGGAGAGTAAGATGGTCAAAGTATCTTTTAATATGAGAATTGTAAAGATCTAATTTCATTTCTAAAACCTGATTCATAATAACTCTATCCCAGTATAAACTATTTAGATTTAGTTGATTGGTTCTCAAACTTGAACATGCATCAGAGCCACCTATGAGTTGAATTAAAATACAGGTAGCTGGAACCCCTCTCTAAGCATCTGGCTCATCATGGCCAAGGTGGGTGCAGCCATTTACACCTTTAATAAGTTCCCAGTGGGGCTAATGCTGCTGGCTCATGCAGTGCCACTGTTGAGGACCATATAATGTGGATTTACTACATGGTTGGATTGAATACTTTCCTTCACAAGCACATATACAATTATTCATTTATGGGTATCTGGCCTCTACCATAAGGCCTGACCTGTCTTTACTGAGCATGCAACATGTATTTGTTAAGCAGAGGAACGAAAGTTTGTCTGCTCACCTGGGTGTGAAAAGTTTGGCTTGAAGGCTCTGTGAATCTAGAAACTCAAAGGGAAGGTGCTACATCCTGCTCAGCCAGAGCGGGTCTGGAGAAAACACAAGACACATAGGAAAAGGAAAGCTGGGACCAGGTGGAATGCTGCTCTCTGATGGAGAGTCAGCAACAACCCAGCGCAATCTGCATCTTTATTTATACTTAGTAAAAATGAGGGAAGCACACAACAGGGTTGAAAGTGCATGGGTGAAAGTGTAGCATTTTTAGAGCTATCTGTGCTGTATTTAACAGGGAGAAACACCAAGGCAAGACACCTGCTGATACACAACGAAACTAGACGTTTATTTGTTTACATGGTCTGCCTCTGGCCTTCCATGTTCCTGGGACTGACTCTATTCTAGTCCCAAGGAATTCACTGACCTCTGGCTTAGCTGTGGCTCTACTGTGCCCCACAGAAGGAGGGAAAAAAGGAAGAAGAGAAGGAAGCAAGGAAGAAAGGGAAGGAGGGAAAGAGGAAGGGAGGAGAAAGCAAGACAGAAAGACAGAAAGACAGAAAGACAGAAAGAAAGAAAGAAAGAAAGAAAGAAAGAATCTCCATGTGGTATGCCTCCAAATATGGACTGTTATTTTGCCATTGTTAATTTTATTAACATCGTTACTGACATCATTGCTATTGTGCTCCCAGGTAAGTAAACTCAGAGACAGAGATTAGTGTGTAGAGACTCTATGGGGCACTGTTCCTGGGACTAATATTTGTGAAGAGTGAAAAAAATTAGATTGGTCAGAGGACAATTTTCAGGGGGATCTGAGCTATGAGCTGTGAGTCACCAAACCGCTCAGCAGATGGATAATGAATAGTTTAGTCCTAGAAGGGAGGTAAAGGACAAGGTATGTTTGGGAGGCAAACCATAGCATCCCTACAGACTTAAATGTTTAAAACATTTTTTCATAAATATTTCTGTGTGTATTCTTTAAGACAAAGTCATTTAAAAAACCTCATTATCATACCTAAATTAAATTATCAATAATTAATCAGTAGTCAATCTGCATTCAACATTCAAGTTCTTAGTTGTCCAGTAAATATATCAATGTATAACTATATGTAATTAATTAATTAACAGTTTCTTTGATTTGGGGTTCAAGTAAGGTGCATATATTACTACAAATTAGTATCCCTAGTTATTTTTTATTCTATAGGTTGTTTTCCTTCTTTTTTTTCCTTGAAAATTATTTGTTGAGAAATTTAGTAGAGTTCTGTCCTATGGACTTTCCCACAATAAACTTTCATTTTAAAATTTTCCTCAGGATTATAAAAGTAATAAATATACCCTATAGATAATTTAGAAATATGGAGAAGTACTAAAGATGGAAAAAGTTTTAAATCTCTTGAAACTTCTTCAACAGACTAGCACAAAATATTTCTGTACGTTTCTTTATAGCAGCATTTCAAAAGTCTGTTCCATGGGACACTACTCCCACGGTATATATCCTTAAAACAAGACCAGCTATTGTTTTAGTCTTCTATTTCTGATGTAATAAATTACCACACACTTGGTGGCTTCCACAATTCAAATTTATTCTTTTATAGGTTTGAAAGTTTGACACAGTTCTCACTAGGCCCAAACGAAATTGTTGGCAATATCTGTGTTTTAGGGATATATCAATTTTCTAGTCTTCCCCAGAAGCTAGAGGACCCTCACATTCTGAAGCTCATGGTTTCTTCCTCCATTTGTAAAACCAACAGTCTTTCATCTCTCTGATCATTCTTCTTTTATCACATCTGCCTGAACCACAGAAAAGATTCTTTGACTTTGAAGGAATCAGGTAATTTTGTTGGACCCACTAGCTAACACAATATATTCTACCCTCCCCAACTTTCTTAATTTAGCCACATTTGCCACTTATCATATAACTTATTCACAGGTCCCAAGGATTAAGGTGTGAATGTTTTAGGAGTGCGATGAGCAGGGCAAGCACGATGGACCTGTGAGCCAATCAGCAAGCAAATTAACTTGTAGGAAAGCTGAGCTATAGGATTTTGCTAACTTTGCTTTTTCAAATTTTGCAGATAATAAAAGAAAGCACAGTGGCATAATCAGTTAGCTAACATGGATCATCTACATAGTAGTAAGTCTGTAATGAGTATGTATATTAAAGCACTATTTTTTCTTTCAGTTAATGAAATAAAACCCAGCTCATTGAGGTTAAAGTATAAACTGCACACTATGTAGAACTCTAATTGTGTGTGTGTGTGTGTGTGTGTGTGTGTGTGTGTGTGTTACTGGGGATTAACTCAGGGTTTTTGCACTGAATCACATTCTCAGCCCTCTTTAAATTTTTTTTTACTTTGAAACAGGGTCTTCCTAAATTACTAAATTGACTGGGTTGTGCTTGAACTTGCAATTCTCCTGCCTCAGTGTCCCAGCGTGCTGGGATTATAGGCATGCACCACCATGCTTGGCTTAGAAAACATTCTTCCTATTGTCATTATCTTTTGAACAGCACACACTCTAACCATAACCTCTTTACGTTCTCCTCTCTCCTTCAATAAACTGTTTTGTGCTCTTTGCTTTCTACACACAGCAGTTTTCAGAACTGTTGTTAAGAGGCTCTTGACACACACTCTGCCCATTCTTTCACAGAGCAAAGCCACCCAGGACAGAGTAACACTGCTGGGTGCCTTTTCTACTCTGAGATCACATACCCAAAAGACATGACAATGTTATAGTGTTTTAGAACTTCTCCCCAAGGGATAGTACAAAAACAAAAAGAGAAGAATTTCCTATGTGTGGGAATAGATTTTCAAACAGCTCTGCAAGGTCTTTAGAGAACTGTTAGGGCCAAGATTACTCTAAAAGGGAAGAAAATGAATAGCAGTGTATTCAGAAAACACAGATGACTTGATAGGATGCTGAGGGGCTTGGTAAGAGAGATGAGTGGTGGAGCTATAGCTGCTCAGTCTAAGACAAGACTGCCATGGAGGTTGGTGAGAGGAAGGGAGAGATGTCAGGAAACATCCATGGAGAGCAATATGGAAGAGGGTGTGCACCAGTTTTGGAGGATGCTTATGCAGCAATTTTTGAACTTTAGGGCTCATTGATTGCTCTTAAATAGATTCCTAGACTCCATCACTGGAGGTTCCCATTCCCAGTCAATATATGAGAAAGGGGACCCAAAGCTCATCCTTATACAGGTATTTCATGAACTTTATTCATGCATCTATTTCTTCATGGATTCAGCAGAAATTTATTGAGTATGTGGAATATGCCAGGCACTATTTTAAACCTTGAATCGAACACAACAGTTTCTTAATCTCAATTCTCTTACATTCAAGAAGAATGTAGACAATGAACAAATACATTACAGTACGTTGGATGGTGATAAGTGGTATAGAAAAAAT
>RJWM01046564.1:0-12284 GCA_004363535.1 Dasyprocta punctata
TTTTATTGTGTTTTGTTTTTGGTTTGTTTTTGCTATGCCTGATGGAATGGTCAACTATTCTGAAAGTAACAACATACAATATAGTAGCTATTGTTTTCATAGTATCTCTGTCTGAAGTTCTATGCCAGTTCTACTGCTTTGTTTTGATTGTTTTGATTGTTCTGTTATCTTTTGTTGCATTTCACTATCTTTGAAATAAAATTTAAAAAAAATATTAAGGGAAAATCTTCCAAGAGAAGGAAAATAATACCACATGGAAATATGAATCTATAAAAAGGAATGAAAAATGGTGACAACAGTAAATATAAGAAGCAAATGTTTTTAACTTATGAAAAAACATTTTAAAGGATACTTGTCTAATTAGAGAAACATTAATTGTAAAAATGTGCTACTTAAAACAAATAGAAAAATAAATTTTATGATAGCAATAATACAAATGACAACAGGAAGACAATTTTAATTTTTTACAATATATGAGTTATATTGTGATAAGTCAAATATATATACTATATATACTATAAATCATTAGAAAAACTGAGGAATTATTATTAACACAATAATGGAGATAAAATACAATCCCAAAAAATATTATATTAATATAAAAGGAAACAGGAACAGAAAAAAGGAGGACAGATAAAAGGAACAGATAAATTCCAATATGAGTAAATTTATGAACAACTATACCAATAAAATGCTACATATTAATGATTTATGAATTTCAATTAAAAAGAAAAGATTCACTTTTGATAATCAAAAATATGGCTCAACTATATGCTATCATTAAAAAATTCAGGTTAAAAACATTGGAAATCAGTATGAAAAAATATACTACAGAATCATTAATTAAATGAAGTCAGACTGGGTATATTAATATCCATTTGATCTTGTTTTGTAAACCTATAATGTTACTATTGTGGATTTGCTGTTGTCATTTGTTTGTCTCTTGCTTTTTCTCTTTCTTATATGTGTCTTTTTTCTCTTAAATAAATAAATATATATATATATATATAAAAGAATGTACAAGAAAGGAAATTATAAGATCACAGCAGAAATTAGTGCAATAAAGACTGAGAAAACCATATAGAGAATCAATTAATTGAAGAGTTGGCTCTTTGAAAGATTAAATAAATTAGACAGACCTTTAGACAACCTTGTCAAAAAAAAGGAAAAAAAGACTCAAATCCAAGCAATTAGGACTGAAAAGGGCAAAATCATAAGGGATCCTGTAGAAATCCAAAAGGTCATCAGAACCTACTCTGAGAAGCTATAGTCTAATAAGATGAAAAATGCAGAACAAATGGACAGATTCCTGGATACATATGAATTACCAAAGCTAAACCAAAAGATATAAAAATTCTAAATAATCCAATATCAATCATTGAAATTGAAGAAGTAATTTTAAAACTGCCAACAAAGAAAAGTCCAGCTCCTGACAGATTCACTGCTGAATTCTACAAAAAATTTAGAGATCTAATACCACTACATCAAACTATTTAATGGTATTGAAAGAGAAACAATACTCTCACAGTCATTCCTGAAAGCAAGCATTGCCCTGATACCAAAACCAGAAAAGAATCCAACCAAGAAAGACAACAACCAACCAATCTCCTTAATGAACATAGATGCAAAAATTCTCCATAAGGTACTGGCAAACACAATGCAGCAAATCATCAAGAAGATTATATATACCATGATCAAGTAGGATTCATTCCAGGGATGTAGCGATGGCTCAACATATGCAAATTAATAAATGTAATATACCACATTAACAGAACAAAGGACAAATGCCACATGATCATCTCAATAGATGCAGATAAAGCATTTGACAAAGTTCCACACCCACTCATGATAAAAACACTAAAGAAAACTTGAATAGAAGTTCTTTTTCTCAATCTGATAAAATTCATCTATGACAAACCAGCAGCTAACATCATACTAAATGGTCAAATATTGAAAGCTTTCACTCTAAAATCAGGAACAAGGCAAGGGTACCCACTATCACCCCTCCTGTTCAATATACAGTAGTTCTGGAAACATTAACCAGAGCATTAGACAACAGAAAGAAATAAAAGGAATAAGGATAGGAAAGGAAGATGCTAAATTATCATTATTAGTGAATTCCATGATTCTCTACATTGAAGATCCCCAAAACTGCACCAAAAGACTCCTATATTTAATAACCAAATTCAGTAGCATAAGTGGATACAAAGACTCAAACTCAAAAATCAACACTCAAAAATCAATAGCATTCCTGTACACAAATAACAAACTCACTGAGAAATTAGAGTTACAATTCCTTTCACAATATTATCAAGAAAAATGAAATACTTAAGGGTCAATCTAATGAAGGAAGTAAAAGATCTCTACATTGAAAAATACAGTAATCTAGAAAAGGAAACTGAAGAGGATATAAGAAAATGGAAAGGCACCCCTTATTCTTGGGTAGGCAAAACCAATATAATAAAAATGGCTATATTTCCAAAACTATTATGCAGATCTAATGCAATCCCAAGCAAAATACCAATGTTTTCTCACAGAAATAGAGAAAAAAATCCTAAAATTCATTTGCAACCATAAGAGGCCTACAAAAGCAAAAGCAATTCTGGGCAAGAAAGGCAAGACAGGGAGCATCACAATCCCTGATGTGAAATTATACTACAAAGCTACCAGGATAAAAACAGCATGGTACTGGAAAGAAACAAACCTGATAATAAATGAAATAATAGAATATGTGGTAACAACTCCAAACACACTCAGCTAACACCTTCACTGAAAAAACACCTTCACTGAAAAAAAGGTAACCTTTTTAACAAATGGTACTGGGAAAACTGGCTTTCCACATGCTGAAGATTAAACATATACCCATATCCCTCACCATTCAATAAACTAAAATTGAAATGGATCAAAGATATAAATATGAAAACAGAAACACTAAATCTGTGGGAAAATACAATAGGTGTAGGCAAAAACTTTATGAAGAAAACTCTGATTGCACAGGAAATATTACAAAGAATCAACAACTGGGACCACATCATATTAAAAAGCTTTTTCACAGAAAAGAAAAAAAAAACACCAACCCAGTGAAAAGACAACCCACAAAATGGGGAAAAGTTTTGCCAGCTATTCCTCAGACAAAGAACTAATACCTAGAATACACAAAGAATTTAAATTTTAGACCCAATCCAAAAATAGGCATCTGAAATCAATACACATTTCTCATATGAAGAAGCACAAAGAAATATATGAAATGTTCAACATCACTGGTCATTCAAGAATTGCAAATTAAAGCATCGAGATTCCATCTCACTCCAGAAAGAATGCCTATCATCAAGAAATCAACCAAACTCTTCAGACAATTGAATGCAGATGTCTTGTGCTCTGGGTGACTGATTTGGGGATGGCAATGCGCAATGCATGTACCATTGTTGTCCCCTGATCATTGCATTTTGAAATTTTGTTTTATTTTTTCTTTTTGAAAAAAAAAGGAATCAACCAATAACAAGTGCTGGTGAGGCTGTGGGGATAAGGAACCCTTCTCCAATGCTGGTTGGAGTATAAATAGGTACAACCAACATGGCAATCAGTATAGAGATTCCTCAAAAAGCTAAAGTTAGAGATTCCATCTGACCCCGTTATTCTCCTTCTTGGTATCTTCCCCATAAAGTTAAAAGCATCATGCCATGCCTGTGTTTATAGCAGCACAATTTGTGATAACTAAATCTTGGAAATAGGTCCAATGTCCATCAATAGATGAATGGATAAAGAAAATGTGGCTCTTATGTACAATAGAGTATTACTCTGCCATAAGGAATGATAAACTTCAGACATTTTTAGGTAAGTGGATGCACCTTGAGACCATATTTTTAAGTGAAATAAATCAGACACTTGTTTAAATATTGTATTGTTTCTTTTGTATGAGAAACTGAAAGGATAAGTATAGACCAAAATGAATGGTAGATATTGGAAATAAGGAAGAGAATGTTCAAATGGGAAGGGTAACAAGGGAGGGGCAAAGGAGAAGGGAAGAATTGGAAAAGGGAAAAAAGAGAATAGAATGAAAAAAAACAAAGCTTTTGTAAATAGGGAGGGGAAGAAGGGTTAAAGGAAGGGGAGGAAATGGGTACAAATTCCATATGATGAATGTCAGCATTATGTATCTCAAATGTGTACCAATAAAATTAATTTTAAAAAATAATGAACTGAGTATAGATGCTGTTAAGGGATTGTTAATTATTAGGATATCATAATGACTGAGTGGTTATAGGTGAAAATGTCTGTATATTTTAGGCGTATATACTATGTAGAGGTAAAATAACATGAGGGCTAGAATTTTCTTTAAGATACCTGTATCGGGTAATATGCTTTGTACCCCCAAATCCTCATGTACTTTTGATGGGGCTGAGTCTGATGCTTGTGATCAGTTTGTTGTCTAGCGCCAGGATTAATGACGTGACTGCTACACCCGCCCAGGGGTGGAGCTGAGATACAGTGAAAGGGAAGGCGGGTCTTCCTGTTGCTTCTGTCTCTCTTCTCTCTCTCGCCAAAGCACCTTGCAGCTTGCAGCTGCCATGAATTGTAGTCCCGTCGCCCCATGCCGCCTTGGAGCCAACTTTATGGACTGAAACTCCCGAGAGTGAAGATGTTTGGCCCCTTTGTCAAAGATAAGGTTGCTAAGTGTGCCTGAAGTTGTTTCTGCATCTTTTATTCTGTTCCATTGATTCACAAGTCTGTTTTTTGCCAATATCATGCTGTTTTTATTGATGCAGCTTTGTGGTATAACTTGAAGTCAGAGATTGTGATGCCCCCTGTCTTGCCCTTGTTGCCCAGAATTATTTTTGCCATTCTAGATCTCTTCTTATTCCATTTGAATTTTATATTGCTTTATCTAGGTCATAACAGTCATGGTGTATAGTCATTTTAATGATATGTTGCATTGTTTGCCAGTATCTTATTAAGGATTTTTGCATCCATGTTCATTAAAGAGATTGACCTACAGTTCTCTCTTTTTTTGGTTGGGTCTTTTTCTGGTTTTGGTTCAAGGGTAACGCTTGTTTCTAGGAATGGCTTTGGGAGTACTACTTCCCTTTCAATTCCATTAAAGTGTTTGACTGTATTGGCATTAGTTCTTATCTAAATTTTTTGTAGAATTCAGCAGTGAATTGGATCAGGACCTGGGATTTTCTTAGTTGCTAGGGTTTTTTTTTAATTACTTCTTAAGTTACATTGACTGGTATTGGATTATTCAGGATTTTTATATCTTCTTGATTCAGATTTTGTAATTCATACGTATCTAGGAATCTGTCCATTTCTTCTGAATTTTCCATTTTATTAGAGTACAGGTTCTCAAAATAGGTGCTCATGGTGTTCTGGACTTCTGTAGAATTCTTCATGACTACATCCTTTTTCAATTCTAATTGCATGGATTTGGGTCTTTTTCCTTGTTTTGGTAAGATTAGCTAAAAGTTTATCTATTTTATTTAATCTTTCAAAAATATTTTCAATTCATTTATTCTTTGTATTTTTGTCTCAATTGCATTAATTTCTGCTCTGATCTTTATAATTTCTTTCTGTGCAATAAATTTGAATTTGAATTGTTGTTTTACTAGAACCTTGAGGTATATCATTACATTATTTTTTTCTGTTTTTCTGATGAAGAAATTCACCACTGTAAACTTCCCTCTTCAGACTGCTTTCATTGCTTCCCATAGGTTCTGGTTTGTCATACTGGCATTATTATCTGATTGTAGAAACTGTCCAATTTCTTCTTTAATTTCATATGTGACCCATTGATTATTCCAGAGCATATTATTTAATTTCCACATGTTCATTGTTTTTTGCCATTTATTTCTAGTTTCATTGCACTATGATTCAATAATACACATGGGAAAATTTTGATTCCTTTGTATTTGCTTAAGCATGCTCTAAAGCAGTGGTGGTGAGTCTGTGACACTTGTGCCACAGCAGACATGCAGAGCCAAGTCACCCCAGCAGACAACCATTGTATAGCAGTTGTTTTTTATTAACTAAAGCCACAGTGTTCAGGTTTAACTGCAGTGCTGGCACTTTGCGAAAAATAAGTGGGTTTTGGGTTGCAGTTTTGGCACTTGATCTCCAAAAGGTTTGCTATCACTGCACTATGAGCTAGTATTTGGTCTATTTTGGAGGAAGTGCCATATGCCACTGAGAAGAAAGTGTATCTGTTGCTACTGGGTAGAACACTCTGTAGATATCTACTAAGTCCGTTTGTTCAAAGGTTTGGCTCAACTCTGATATTTCTTTGCTGATTTGTTTTCCTGGTTGATCTCTCTATGACATAAAGTATTGAAGTCCCCATTACAATTGTATTGGTGCTTATCTGATTTTTCATGCCCATTAGTACTTGTTTTATGAAGTTAAATGTGCCAGTATTTGGTGCATATATATTTATGATTGTCATATCTTCCTGTTGAATTGTTCCCCTAACCAGTATGTAGTGACCTTCTTTGTCTGTTCTGATTAATCTTGGCTTGAAATCCACTTTACCTGCAATTAGAATAGCTACTCCTTTTTTCTGGGGTCCTGTTGCATGGAGTATTGTTTTCCATCCTTTGACGTTCAGCCCTTGAATTTCTTTTTTGGGTTAAGTAGATTTGTTGTATATGGATATTGTTGGATTTTATTGATCCTTTCTGCTAATCTGTTTCTTTTGATTGCTGAATTGACACCATTCAAATTGATGATTATAACTTATAGGTATTGACTCCTTGTCATCATATTATTTTCCTGCTGTCAGTGCCCTTTCTTCCCATTCTATTTAATTGTTTGCCTTCCCTGGTGGATTGATTCTATTGGGCTTTTTGGCACTGTTAACTTTATTGCCTCTTTCTTTTTTCTATTATTAATTTTATTGGTACAATTTAGATATACATATTGATCACATTCACTATATGGAATTCGTACCTGTAAATCTTGGTACCTCTTTTTTTTCCCATTCCTCTCCCCTCCCTTCAACCCCTCTTCCCCTCCTTCTTTACAGAGTTCATTGTCTCTTTCTAAGATACCCTTGAAAATTTTTTGGAGTACTCATTTCGTGATCATGAATTTCTTCAGGTGTTCTTTATCATGGAAGTATTTTATTTCTCCATCAATTTTGAAAGATAATTTTGCAGGGTACATCAATCTGGGTTGGAGATTGTTTTCTTTAGGGCTTGAAATACTTCATTCCAAGTTCACTGTAGTGTATTGGTAACTGATGGTCAATTTAAATACCAACTGAATTAAATCAACATGGTGCTGAGTGTGGATGGCCCATCTGAGGACTGTTCCCATCATAAAAAGGAGACCTGGAGAGGAAGAGTAGCATTGTGGGTTCTCCTAAGCTTTGTTATTCTTCAGAGATGTTGGTCCTCCCGGAGAAGCTTGTGGAGCTTCTTCCCTGATATAAACTCTGCCACTATCATCAGAGGAGCTTGGGACCTCGTTGCTGAGAATGAGAATGACTGTGGTTCACTTTCGGGGAGCTTTGGTCCTTACTTTGAAGCATCACTTCCTGGATCTGGAGGGGAAGATGTGTGCTATTTAATATCTATGAGAAGTTTGTCACACTGGCTTCCTGATATGTACTCAGCTGTTCTCATGAGGTCTCATTAAGGCCTCATTGTAACTGAGGATGGCTGTGGTAGTTTTCAGGGGAGCCCTGGTCCTTATTTTGAGTGTCACTTCTTGGCTCCAGTACAGAATCCTTGGACTGCTAGTACAGATTCTTCACCCTGCTAGCATAAACTTTCTAACTTCCACCACTGACCTTTGGACCTTCCCAGCACAGACCCATGAAATAGACTTGCATAAGTCATTGTCATGGGCTCTAGGTTTTAAACTAAACTCATGCAGGTTATTGCCATGGGATCCAGGCCCTCAGATGGACTTTCTAGGTCTTCAGTGTTGTGGACATATTTCCTGCACTTTGTTTGTATTTGACTCCTCAGGTGACTGTAATAAATAATACTATAAATTATGTGTCCTGTATGTAATTGTTTTCCTTGTAACCCCTGACTACAACACTCTCCTTGACTTAAATGTTTATGTTGTGAAGTCTGCTGTGATTCTTATGGGTTTTCCTTTATAGGTGTTTTGTTTCTTTTCACTAACAGCTTTAAGATTCTGTTCTTGTGTTGAATTTCTGGAATCTTGACTATTATATGTCTTGTGTAGTTCTTTTCTGATCATGACTATTTGGGGTTCTGTATAACTCATTCATCTGTGTGTCAAATTATTTTTTCATGCTTGGAAAATATTCTGACATCACTTCTGTTAACAGTTTTTTATGTTCTTTTTGTTATCTTCTGATTTTTCATTGATTTTGGTTAGTCATATATTGGTCTTCCTTGTGTTGGAATGCAAATTGCCCTTTGTTATTTTTAAGGCATTTTTCAATACTTGATCACTGACCACAGCCCTGTCTTCTAGAACTGATATTCTGTCCACAAACAGATTAATTCTGCTGTGTATACATTCAATAGAGTTTTTAATATGGATTTCTGTTTGAGATTGTTTTATGGACTCCAGTTTTTTCTATGTTGGGCATTCATGGTCTGCACATCTTTCTTTAGCTCCCCTATTTTTTATTAATATCTTCTCTAGACTCACTAATAATTTTTTATTATAGTCATTAGCTCTTTAATTATCTCTGGTTTGGATTTGCTGGTGTCTTATTGATTTGTTTTATTCATCCATTGCTACCGTTTTAGGTATTTCAGTTATATGATTTTTGACTTCTTCTCCCTCAATGCCCACTAAATTTGCTTTAGGGGAGTTGGGAACTTTTGAGGGCATTTTGCTTCTATGTTTTCTCATTTTCTGTTTGTTTGTGTTTCCTGTGCTGAGGTTTGCTTATGGGGGTAGCCTTATTGCTAGTCTCAAGACCCTTTAGGTAATGACTACATTTCAAAGATGTCCTCTAGGCATGGCTAGCCTTTGGGTCCATCCCAGAATCCAACCACTTCTATTTATTAGGGAGGGAAAGTCACAACCAATTTGGCCTAATGCCCAGTTCTGCATAATGGGCTGTAGTGTTAAGACCCCCAGGCAATCTAGATACTAACATTCAGAGAAAACCAATTGATAGCAACAACTAGAATAAGATGTATATTTATTGTACAATTTTTTGTGTGTTTTTCAGACAGGGTCTCACTATGCAGTTCAGGTTGGCCTTGGGCTCACTTTATAACCCAGGCTGGTCTCAAACTCACAACAGTCCTCCTGCCTCAGGCACCTGAGTGCTGGGATTACAGGACTGCACCACCATACCCAGCCTATAGTACAAATTCTAAGACAAACCAGAAAATACCTACACAGTAGAAAAATTTTACCTTTATTCACAAAACAAGTGTTCAATTGTAGCAATATTTAGTAGATACACAGAATCATAAGGGTAAATTGTTACACCAGTAAGAATATGGTGCAGGCATGGGAGTGTGAAGAAAAAATAAAGAAAAATAGATTTTGGAAAATTAAGCAAGAGCTTGCAACCAGACTCAGGGTCCAGGTGGTGCCACAATCTGGGATACACTCTGCCTAGCCACCTAGGTCCCAGAGGTCTCAGCCCCCACCCAGTAAGGTGGAGTCTTCCACAGCACACTCCAGGAGTGCACCCTCACTAGCTGCGCACAGGGTCCTGCTTTACCTGGTCCCACGACTCAGTGCAACCCACCAGTGGAACGCCCGGTCAGCCTCACAGGACATAGAGCCACACAGGTCCCAGAAGAAAATGACAAAACAAAAGGCTAAGAGGCAGTCTCAATCACCCAGCCGACTGAGAACTAATCCAATAGACACCAAAATGGAAGACACTGGGAGTTACAAAACTGAACTTTCTGAAATAATAGCAAATGCAGTAAAGAAACAGCTCCATGAAGCTATAGAGAAACTCAAATCAGAAACAATCTCTCAGCTAAAAAATGAAATGACAATCATTTTCAAAGAAACCTATGTATCTAAAGAAGAACAAGATAAAAAATAGAAGAATATAAGAAAATGATGGAAACTTTAAATGAACAATATAAGACACAAATAGAATGCATGAAACAGATTCAAAGGGAAATTCAGGAAATGAAAAATTCCATGGAAAAATTGCAATGAAAAACCATTTGAATGAAGCTGAAGATAGACTCTCAGACATTGAAGAGAGCATGGGAGCTTATGACCATGAAGGAAAAGATCTCTTAAAAATAGTAAGGAACCAAGAAACAACAATTCAACAGCTACAAGACAATGCCAAGAGAAGTAACATAACATTAATAGACATAAATGAAAAATCAGGGGTCAATGTTAACGACCTGTGAAGAATATTCACAGAAAAAATAGTAGAAAATTTTCCAAACATGGGAAGAGAATCTGATATACAGATAAGTGAGGCATACAGAAACCAAATTAACCATACCTAAATTAAATCTTCACCCAGACACATAATAACTAGGCTATCAGAAATACAGCACAAGAACAAAGTACTAAAAGCTGTCAGAGAAAAGAAACACATCACCTATGAAGGAAAGTCTATCAGAATCATGGCAGACTTCTTAACACAAACATTTAAGTGAAGAAGAGCTTGAAATAAAGTATTTCAAAACCTGAAAGAAAACAGCTTTCAACCCAGATTGATGTACTCTGCAAAACTATCCTTAAAAATTGATGGAGAAATAAGATACTTTCATGACAAAGAAGAACTGAAGAAATTTATGGCCACCAAACCAACACTACAAAGAGTACTGAAAGACAATCTAGAAAGAGACAAAGATAGCTACAATCTTAAGAACAACAACAAAAGGAAACCACTAAGCAGGACAAATAATTAAACAGAAAATGTACAAAACCAACAACAGAAAGGTATCATGACAGGGATGAGCCAGTACATGTCAGTTATATCAATCAATGCAAATGGTCTCTACTCACCAATAAAAAGAAACAGACTAGCAGAGTGTGTTAAGAAACAAAATCCAACAATATGCTGTGTACAAGAAACACATTTCACTCAAAAGGAAATTCACAGACTAAAAATCAAAGGCTGGAAAACAATACTCCATGCAACAGGAACCCAGAAAAAAGCAGGGGTAGCTATTATGTTTGCAGACAATGCAAACTTCAAACCAAAAATGATCAAAAGAGATAAAGAAAGTCACTACATACTCGTTAGGGGAAAACTTCAAGAGGAAGAGATTACAATCATAAATATATATGCACCGAATATGGGAGCACCCAACTATGTAAGACAATTCTTAATAGACATGAAAAACCAAATAAACAATAATACAGTTACAACGGGGGACATTAACACCCCACTGCCACAGAGAGACAGATCAACCAAACAAAAAATCAGCAAAGAAATGACAGAACTGAATCAAACTTGTGAACAAATGGACCCAGTAGATGTTTACTGAGCATTCCACCCATCAACATCAAAGTACACATTCTTCTCAGCTGCACATGGGTCATTCTCTAAAATAGATCACATACTGGTCCACAAAACATGCTTAAGTAAATACAAAGGAACTGAAATAATTCCATGCATATTATCTGACCATAGCACAGTAAAATTGGCAATGAATGACAAAAAAACCTACAATAATAGGATGAACCCATGGAAATTAAATAATACTCTGCTAAACACCCAATGGGTCACAGAAGAAGTCAAAGAAGAAATTAAACAATATCTAAAATTGAATGAAAATGCAAATACAAATTACCGGAACCTGTGGGACACAATGAAAGCAGTCCTCAGAGGGAAATTTATAGCACTAAACTCCCACATCAGAAAAACGGAAAGAACACACATAAACAACCTAATGCTGCACCTCAAACTTCTAGAAAAAGAAGAGCAAGTCAAGTCCAAAGCCCAAAGAAGGAGGAAATTATTAAGATTAGAGCAGAAATTAATGCAATTGAAACTAACAAAACAATACAAAGAATTAATGAATCAAAGAGTTGGTTCTTTGAAAGAGTAAATAAAACTGATAAACCCCTAGCCAACCTTATCAAGAAGAGGAAATAAAAAACTCAGATTCATGCAATAAGAAATGAAAAGGGTGAAATCACTACAGACCCGGTGGAAATACAGAAGGTCATCAACACCTGCTTCAAAAACCTTTACTCACATAGATTTGATAACAAAGAAGAAATGGACAGATTCCTAGAAACTTATGAATTACCAAAGCTGAATCAAGAAGATGTAAAACTGCTGAATAACCCAATTTCAGCTAATGAAATTGAAAATGTAATTAGGACCCTACCAACAAAGAAAAGCCAAGGCCCTG
>RJWM01046565.1:0-12284 GCA_004363535.1 Dasyprocta punctata
GCAATTACCTGAATCTCCCTTTCCACTCTCTTCTGTCGTTTTTCTTGTGTCCTAGTCAATCTGCTTTCTTCTCTCTTTCTTTAGTCTTCAATTCAATAAAGCACTTCTTCCAGATCTTCTAAAAACAGAGTGTGGGACTGGAGATTTAGCTGAGCCGCATAAGCACCTGCCTGGCAAGCATGAGTTTGAGTTTGATCCCTGGTACCAAAAAAAAAAACAAAGCAAAAACAAAAACAAAAAAACACCAGAGTGCTTTGCAGATATAATTTTGAAATCTTACCTGCCTGAATTTTTTTTTTTTGAGACAGGATCTTGCTGTGAAGTTCAGACTAGTCTTGAGCTCACTATGTAACCCACGATGGTCTCAAACTCATAATGATCCTCCTGCCACAGCCTACCTAGTGAAATATTTTTATTGCACCTCATACTCAATAGGTTATTTTATTTTCTTAATTTTTCTTCATGTTCACCCTTTGACTTTTTAATCTAGCTTCTGTGACACGTTCAACTTTTACATTTTTGTCATTTTGTTTTAACTTATAAGAGTTCTTTACTGTTATGTGATCATCTATTCTATAGCATCCTAGATCTTACTGATGAATACCAGAGAAGGTCTCATCTCTCAGGTTATTAGTTATAGCCTTTTTTTTTCTATTCTCTGCCTTAACTTCTAGGTCTTTTTTAAACTACAGTTTATTTTGGACTTTGTTTTTAATATTCTAGACCAGTCTGGGGACACAGATGGGTGTCTCACCTTTCAACTTTTTCATTTTTATGCAATCTTTATTTTCATTTTTTGTCTTTTTTTAGTTTTTTTATTTAAGCAAAGAAAAGAAAAAAAGACATATATAACAAAGACAACAAACAAAAGAGACAAACAAACGACTAGAGTAAATACACAACAGTAACATTACAGGTTTACAAAACCGAATGATAGAAACTTGACAATGGTTGCAATATTGGGTATCATTATCTTTAAAATGCTTACTTACATTAACAGATACAGACATGCGAAATTGATCTAATCATATGACTTTTAATTGTTCTTTCTCAATAATGAATACATTCAGCAGTGTGTTCATTTTAGTTATCTTACATATACATATATACAAGTTTATATCTTTTCCTCTTTCCTTTTCTCTTTCTGCCTTTTCCCTTCCCAATTACTTTTGCTCTTTGAGCTGTTTTTTACCCTTCCATAGTATTTATTATAGATTTTGGATCATATATACTTTTCCATTTCTTACACTAGGGAGACAATACGGTATTTACACATGTGGGTTTGATTTATCTCACTTATGAGTATGGTCTCTCAAGTCATGACCATTTACTTACAAAAGTCTCAATGCAATCTTTCTTAATAGCTGAGTAGTACTCCATTGTATAAAAATACCATATCTTTTTTATCCAGTCTTTGACTGATGGGCACTTGGGTTGTTTCCAACATCTGGCTATTACAAATTGGGTTGCTATAAACATGGGTGAACAGATATCACTGTGGTATGATGTTTTCCATTCTTCTGGGAAAATGCCCAGAAGAGACATAGCTGGGTTGAATGGGCTCTCTAATCCTAGCTTCTTGAGGAATCTCCACACTGACTTCCACAGTGGTTGCACCAGTCTACACTCCCCCCAACAGTGGAGAAGTGTTCCTTTTTCCCCACAGCCCATCCAGCATTTGTTATTGGTTGATTTTTAAATCTTGGCCATTCTTTCTGGAGTGAGATGGAATCTCAGCGTTGTTTTAATTTGCATTTCCCGAATGACCATTGATGCTGAACATTTTTTCATATATTTATTTGCCATTTGTATTTCTTTCTCTGAGAAGTGTGTATTCATCTCAGATGCCCATTTTTGGATGGGGTTCTTGAATTTTAGGGGCCTGATTTCTTTTAATTCTTTATATGTTCTAGATAGAAGTCCTTTGTCTGATGGACAATTGGCTAAGACATTTTCCCAGTTTGTGGGTTTTCTTTTCACTCTGTTGGAGATTTCCTTTGATATGCAAAAATTTTTTAGTAGGATGAGATCCCAGGTGTTGATTCTGGGGAGTGTTTCCTGTGCAATCTGATTTTTGTTCATGAACTCTCTGCCTACTCCTATGTCATCAAGATTTTTACCTACTCTGTCTTCTAGTAAGTTTAGTGTCTCTGTCTTTATATTCAGATCTTTGATCCATTTTGACTTTATTTTAGTGCATGATGATAGGCATGGATCTAGTTTTAGTTTACGGCATATAGAAAGCCAGTTTTTCCAGCACCATTTGTTAAAGAGGCTGTCTTTCTTCCAATGTACATGTTTGGCCCCTTTGTCAAAGAGGAGGTGGCTAAGTGTGTTTAGGGTTGTGGGTGTATCTTCTAATCTATGGCATTGATCTTCAGGTCTGTTTTGATTCCAGTACCATGCTGATTTTATCACAGTAGCTTTGTAGTACAGTTTCAAGTCAGGGATTGTGATGCCTCCTGCCTTCCCTTTGTTGCCCAGAATTGCCTTTGCTATTCTAGGTCTTTTCTGGTTCCAGATGAATTTCAGGAATGCTTTCTCTAGCTCTGTGAGGTAGGAAAGTGGTATTTTGATTGGGATTCCATTGAATCTATGTAATAATTTTGGGAGAATGGCCATTTTCACGATGCTTGTTCTTCCTATCCATGAACAGGGAATATCTTTCCATTTTCTGAAATCTTCTTTGATTTCCTTCTTCAGAGTTATGTAATTTTCACTGTATAGATCTTTTACTTCCTTTGTTAGATTGATTCCTAAGTATTTCATGTTTTTGGATGTTATAGTGAAGGGTGTGGTTTCCCTTATTTCTCTGTCAGTGACTTTGTTGTTTGTGTACAGGAATGCTATTGATTTTTGAGTGCTCACCTTGTATCCAGCTACATTAATGAATTTGGTTATTACTTCTAGAAGTTTTCTATGGATTTTTTGGGGGTCTTCTATGTAGAGTATCATATCATCTGCAAATAATGATAATTTCACTTCTTCCTTTCCTATCCTTAGTCCCTTTATTTCTTTCTCTTGTCTAATTGCTCTGGCTAACATTTCCAGAACTATATTGAATAGGAGTGGGGATAATGGACATCCTTGTCTTGTTCCTGAATTTAGGTTGAAAGTTTTCAGTTTTTCTCCATTTAGTAAGATGTTGGCTGTTGGTTTATGATATATGGCTTTTTTCAGGTTGAGGTAGAGACCATCTATTTCGATTTTCTGTAGGGTTTTTATCATGAATGGGTATTGGATTTTGTCGAAAGCTTTTTCTGCATCTATTGAGATGATCATGTGGTTCTTGTCCTTGGCCCTGCCGATATGGTGGATTACATGTATTGATTTCCGTATGTTGAACCATCCCTGCATTCCTGGGATGAATCCCACTTGATCGTGGTGTATAATCTTTCTGATAACTTTCTGTATTCTATTTGCCAGTATTTTATTGAGGACTTTTGCGTCTATGTTCATTAGGGTGATTGACCTGTAATTTTCTTTTTTGGTTGGGTCTTTCTCTGGTTTTGGTATTAGAGTAATACTTGTTTCCAGGAATGAGTTAGGGAGACTTGCTTCCCTTTTGATTTCATTCAAGAGTTTGAGGAGTGTTGGCATTAAATCTTCCCTAAATTTCTTATAGAATTCAGCAGTGAATCCATCAGGGCCCAGGCTTATCTTTGTTGGTAGGGTCTTAATTACATTTTCAATTTCATTAGCTGAAATTGGGTTATTCAGCAGTTTTACATCTTCTTGACTCAGCTTTGGTAATTCATAGGTTTCTAGGAATCTGTCCATTTCTTCTGTGTTATTAAATCTATGTGAGTAAAGGTTTTCGAAGTAGGTGTTGATGATCTTCTGTATTTCCACCGGGTCTGTAGTGATTTCACCCTTTTCATTTCTTATTGCATGAATCTGAGTTTTTTCTTTCCTCTTCTTGATAAGGTTGGCTAAGGGTTTATCAATTTTATTTATTCTTTCAAAGAACCAACTCTTCAATTCATTGATTCTTTGTATTGTTTTCTTAGTTTCAATTGCATTAATTTCTGCTCTAATCTTAATAATTTCCTCCTTCTTTGGGCTTTGGACTTGACTTGGTCTTCTTTTTCTAGAAGTTTGAGGTGCAGCATTAGGTTGTTTATGTGTGTTCTTTCCGTTTTTCTGATATGAGAGTTTAGTGCTATAAATTTCCCTCTGAGGACTGCTTTCATTGTATCCCACAGATTCCAGTAATTTGTATTTGCATTTTCATTCAATTGTAGATATTGCTTAATTTCTTCTTTAACTTCTTCTGTTACCCATTGGTTATTTAGGAGGGTATTATTTAATTTCCATGTGTTTATGTGGTTATGGTAGGTTTTTTTGTCATTCATTTCCAATTTTACTGCGCTATGGTCAGATAATATGCATGGAATTATTTCAGTTCCTTTGCATTTATTTAACCATGTTTTGTGGACCAGTATATGATCTATTTTAGAGAATGACCCATGTGCAGCTGAGAAGAATGTTTATTCTGATGTTGATGAGTGGAATACTCGGTATACATCTACTAGGTCGATTTGTTCACAAGCTTGATTCAGTTCTTCTATTTGTTTGCTGATTTTTTGTTTGGTTGATCTGTCTCTCTGTGTCAATGGGGTGTTAAGGTCCCTGTTATAACTATATTATTGTTTATTTGGTTTTTCATGTCTCTTAAGAATTGTCTTACATAGTTGGGTGCTCCCATATTCGGTGCATATATATTTATGATGTAATCTCTTCCTCTTGAAGTTTTCCCCTAACAAGTATGTACTGACCATCTTTATCTCTTTTGATCTTTTTTGCTTTGAAGTTTGCATTGTCTACAAACATAATAGCTACCCCTGCTTTTTTCTGGGTTCCTGTTGCATGGAGTATTGTTTTCCAGCCTTTGATTTTTAGTCTGTGAATTTCCTTTTGAGTGAAATGTGTTTCTTGTACACAGCATATCGTTGGATTTTGTTTCTTAACCCACTCTGCTAGTCTGTTTCTTTTTATTGGTGAGTTGAGACCATTTACATTGATTGATATAACTGATGTGTACTGGCTCATCCCTGTCATGATATCTTTCTACTGTTGGTTTTCTACATTTTCTGTTTAATTATTTGCCCTGCTTAGTGGTTTCCTTTGGTTGTTGTTCTTAAGTTTGTGGCTATCTTTGTCTCTTTCTAGAGTGTCTTTCAGTACTCTTTGTAGTGTTGGTTTGGTGGCCATAAATTTCTTCAGTTGTTCTTTGTCATGAAGGGATCTTATTTCTCCATCAGTTTTTAAGGATAGTTTTGCAGGGTACATCAATCTGCATTGAAAGTTGTTTTCTTTCAGGATTTGAAATACTTCACTCCAAGCTCTTCTTAACTTAAAGGTTTGTGTTGAGAAGTCTGCTGTGATTCTGATAGACTTTCCTTCATAGGTGATCTGTTTCTTTTCTCTGACAGCTTTTAGTATTTTGTTCTTGTGCTGTATTTCTGATACCCTTATTATTATATGTCTGGGTGAGGATTTATTTTGGTTGTGGTTAATTGGGGTTCTGTATGCCTCAGTTACCTGTATTTCAGATTCTCTTTCCATGTTTCTGCTATGATTTCTGTGAATAGTCTTTGCAGGTCGTTAGTACTGACCCCTGCTTTTTCATTGATGCCTATTAATCTTATGTTATTTCTCTTGGCATTGTCTTGCAGCTGTTGAATTGTTGTTTCTTGGTTCTTTACTATTTTTAGGAGATCTTTTCTTTCATGGCCATGATCTCCCATGCTGTCTTCAAGATCTGAAATTCTATCTTCAGCCTCATTTAAGCAGTTTTTCAAACTTTCCATGGAGTTTTTCATTTCCTGCATTTCCCTTTGCATCTGTTTCATGCATTCTGTTTGTGTCTTGTATTGTTCATTCAAAGTTTCGATCATTTTCTTAAGTTCTTCTATTTTTTTACCTTGCTCTTCTTTAGGTACACACAACATTTCTTTAATAATGATTCTCATTTCATTTTTTAACTGAGAGAATATTTCTGATTCGAATTTCTCTATAGCTTCATCAAGCTGTTTCTTTATTGCATTTTCTATCATTTCAGAAAGTCCATTTGTGTGACTCCCACTGTCTTCCATTTCAGTGTCTCTTGGGTTTGTTCTTTGTGGGCTGGGGGACTGAGACTGCCTCTTGGTCTTTCGTTTTGTCATTTTCTTCTAGAACCTATGTGGCTCTGTGTCCTGTGAGGCTGGCCGGGCATTCCCCTGAGGTTCGCACTGATTCTTGGGTCGGGCTGAATTGTGGGACCCAGTAGGGCTGGGTCCTGCGTGCAGCAAGGGAGGGCAGCCTCCTGGGGCATGCTGGTGGAGCCTCTGCCTTAACTGGGTGGGGGCCAAGGCCTCCCGGTCCCAGGCAGCTAGGCAGACTACCCCGGAGTGACGCCCCCTGGACCCTGGGTCTGTCTGCAAGTTCAGAGCGACAGCAGTGTCGCAATCTTTAATTTTAGATTTGTCATCTCATTCCTATTCCCCTAAGGGTCTGATGTACCAGAGCTCTGCTAATCTGGTGATACAAAAATGGAGTAGCTTGAGTATTGGGGGGTAGGAGGGGATGGGAGGGGCTGGAACCAACTTTTTCTGTATTTTGTATTATATGTTTCTTCAACATGTAACCAATCAGTATCTTGTCAATATAGTCAGCTGATTGATGGACCTCAAAAAAAATGTAGTAGCTATACAAAATGAGTATGATAACTTCTTATACAAGTTTTTCCAGTAGCCTCTTATTTTTCAGTCCCCCACCCACCTACCCATTGCTCCACCTCTGTTTTCATGCTTTCTTGGTACCTCATACATTCAATTACTGAAGCTTTCTGGAGATCACCCAAGTGAGTTGGCTTATTTCTCATCAGAAATTCCCTCTCTATGCCACAGGGCTTGACTCCTACCCTACTGCCAGGTTACCTACCATCTGCCTTTTACTGTCATATGCTCTTTTAGAATTATAGATACCCCTGTTTTTTATTCTCTTTTGTTTGTCTTAAATTTTGTATTTGCTTTTAATTTTTTCTGAGAAGAGGAAAAATTATCCTTTCTTATACGTTAAAACCATTACTCTCCTCCATAAACTTTTAGATGATTCTCTTGACTAATATTTTTCTTTCCTTTTTCCCAAATCTTAAAGTCAGAATGTAAGTTACTACTGTGGTGCCCCTAGGTGTTGCAGACCTTATCTGTGTCATTCCATTTGCTCTAGCCCACTTGTAAATGCCACCCTTTGTACTTCTCTGACTGAGCAACTGTTCTTGGAAGTCCATTGGCTGCTTTTCCTGGGTTTAGATGGCAGCCTAGAAACAATTCAGAAGCCCTCATGGAAATCTCTGATGTATTAATACCCCAACTGCCTCCCTCCTCAGGTGATATAATAGTGTGGTGTGTAGTACATCATTTTTCCATAGTTTTTCCATAGTAGTAAGCTCCAATTGTTCATTATGGTGACTGCCTTGAAAAGACAAATTACTTTATGTGGGAACCAAATCTAAAACAACTGATAACATAAGTACTCCTACAAAAAAGATCTTCATGAGCTGGATAATTCAAGTCCAGAAGGCAAGAACTTAATTGCTGTTAACAAGCTACCTTACTATGTCATCTATATCAGTGACTCATCTAGTGGACTGAGATGGGATTCAGGTATAAGGAAAGCTTCAGGCCTGTACAATCTTTCCAGCATGTCAAGTGCATGGTAATTCTTAAGCGCTGGGGAATCGGGTTGCTCTGATGTGTCACTGATAACTGAAAATGCTCGAGTCATACCAGCTAAGGGCCCAGTGGAAATCCAAATAGAGCATACTCCCTAATGATGATGAAAAGAATGCTCGCTTTCTGACCAGTTTCTCAGCTTATCCTGAAGCTAAGAATCAGTAAATACTTCTGAGAACAGAAATAGTGTAGAGAAAGTTGGCTCTTGTTACCCCAGGGTAAGTCTTCAAATTCTGACTTCTCAACAACTCTCTACTATCTTCAAACAGATTATTTTCTTTGTTTTACCTTACTTTATTGTTGTTACTTTTGTTCCAGTAAAATACTTGTCCGCTATGAACTACTGTTTCATAATTGTTTTTTACATTATTTAATCTCTCTATATACAAACCTTTTCTTCCAAGTAAGGTATGGCAGTGCACACTTGTAATTCCTGCACTCTGGGAGGCTGAGGCAAAAGGACTGCAAATTAAAGAATAGTCTGGGCAATTTAATGACAGCAAGACCTTGTCTCAAATTACAAAAATAAAAAAGGGATGAAGACGTAGTTCAGTATGAAGGCTCTGGGTTTGATCTGTAGTATTAAAGACACAGTAAAACCTATTTGTCCATGTTTCAAGTAATTTTACCAAAAATTATTTATCATATGTACTAGAAAATATACAGTAATTATACTTAAAGTGGATTTAGTTTTGTAGGACATTTGAAATGGTATAAAACAATTTTTGCTGTGAGAAATTAAACCAGATTCATAGGGTACTTATTATCTCTTGGTCACTGAATCCTAATATATTCCAGATCGTTATGGTGGCCAATGATTTCTCTAAAAATTTCCAGATTCCTCTGAACTAGGTAAGCAGTGTCATTTCCCTAAGAATCAGTGGTCTATGATGACTGTAATGACTAGTGATTGTTTTGGGGAACTAGGCAAAAGGCAATGAATTCATGGCACTGCCAAGGCCTAAGTTAATGATCCAGTGGTTGGCACATGCTCTCAACTGACCAAAACAGGCTAAAAAATGACCTATCATTGTATCTTTCTGTCCCTCTCCCCTCTCATTGAACAAGAAAGCATATACAGTAACCTTATAATACTATTAATATAGGTGCCCCATAATTACCACAACAGGAATTATACATGTGTTGGCACCAGGTCTATGGATGGTAGCCTGAAGACGCAGAAAGTATACTGGGTTCTTGATGCCTTCTTTGCCTTGTTAAATAAACCAACTTTAATGTTTACCCTTTTTCTGGACTTCTAACTATAAAATAGTTTTGTTTTTGCTTAAGATGTTTTAAAAAAAACACTTTGAGAAAGCTTCCTCTAACTTGCATTTAACATATTCAAGTAGGGAAAGACCCTCAGTCTCCTTTATTATGCCAAGTAATCCAAGTCTATCCCTAACTTACATGATTTATGCTAAAAAATAAAAATCCCTGCCTTCCATCCTTAGAAAGTGTCTTGGTTACTTTTTTCTCATTGCTGAGATGAAGCAGCTGATGCCCAAAATTAGGGAAGGAAAGGTTTATTTCTTACAGTTCTTGGAGGTTTCAGTTCATACTCAGCTGGCTCCAAGGCAGCATGGTATGGCAAGGGGGGTCAGCCATTCATGGCAGCCACAGAACAGCAAGGCGCTAACCAAGAAGAGAGGAAAGACACGCCTTCTTCCCGCCCTTACACTGTATGTTGGTTCCACCCCTGGTGCCACATTCACATTGCCAATCCCAGTGCCAAACAACAAACAGATCACGAACTCTAAACTCAGCCCCGTCGGTGGTTACATGAGGCTTAAGTGGGGGCCATCAGATCACACTATAACAGATGGCAATGTAACAATCCCCGTGTGGTCAACTGAGCATGCACTTTAGAAGTCTAATTCCATCTCAATCAAGTAACTTAACAAAAAATTACTCTCAATTACATACATCATACTCTCCTAACTTCTGACTATAATGTGCCTCATCTCCTTATACTCATGGCGATATTTTCCTATCCCTTATAGATTGAAAGCCTGTCAATCCACCTTAACCTGTTCTTTAAATCAGCCCTGCTTAAAGGACTTCAAATAAAATTAACTGTATTTATTAAGGAAATGAACAAATAAATGAACAAGGAATACACTGAAAAATTTTAGTTCTAGCTATCCATTTTAATAGCCCTAGCTATACTACCTTGGCAAAACTGAAAACATCTCTAAAGCCAGTCAGATCATTAATTAATGGATAAGCTACTGCATACAAATTAAACCAGTATGGTACATGGCAGAAGACACAGATGGGAGGGAGAAATCATGTAAATTCTCCTTATGTAGTAAATACCTCCCTCTGACTAGAAAAAGACAGAAACAAGACATTATAATCAAGAGCAAATTGTGCATTGCTCTTGGTAGAGATGACTAGAGAAAGTGAGACAGGGACATTCCCCCAGGCCCAGTCTTCCAGTCATTCCATGTCTTTTCATCTCTGCTGAAATTCTGTACCTGAGGCCTCCAGCATTAATGTCCAGAATTAGTACATTGGCCTCATAATTCTCTCTCAGCATCCTGGATTACATCCATTCAACATAGTACAGCTGAGTCATTCGTCCAAATTAAAACCATGGTCATGCCATTTTCCTGCCTCAAACTATTCAGCAATACCTTTTATCCTTCATAAATCCTTATTTTTGAAAATTCCTTCTCAATCTGGTCCCTGACTTGTGTCTACTTCTGTAGTCAGTTTATCACTGTTTTTATCTTATCCTTCCACCATTTTCAAATACCTTCAAGTCTAAGTAGGTATCATACTCTTTTGCTCACCTTTGGATTTTGCAAATGCTTTTCTTTTATTTCCTATGAGTTAGCTCGAACTAAATTCTGCTGCAAGTGACAATAGTTGCAACATGATATCTTTGTCCACATAACTCATATTGCAGTCTAGGACTGATGTGGACACTCTACTGCAAAGTTTCAGGGTTGAGTTCTAATTTATTATTCTGCTACGCATGGTCTCCTTGCCTAAATTTACTCTAAGGCATAATGTAGTTTCACCACCACTTGCCATCACAACTACACTGCATTGAGAAGGAAAGAAAAATAAGGACGAGAAATGCATGTTCCTTTCCTTTAAGAATACACCCTAGAAGTGGCACTCACCATTTGTGTTTATATCCCACTGACTGAGCATAAGAACAGGCAATACCTAACTATAAACAAGTCTGAATAATGCGTTTTCTGTTTTAGCTAGCCATGACCTCGCTAAAATTTTACAACTTCAAAATTGAAGAGGAAAGAGACAATGGATATTGGAGGACACCTTGCAGAGTTTTACATAGCCTAGAATGACCTTTACTCTCTTCACTATCACTTAGCCTGGCAAACTCTTAGTTTAGGTTTTGATTTAGCTATAACATTTTACAGAAAGACTTCCTGAACCTGACATCACGAGTCTATGATAAATGTTCTTTCTTTATGTAATTTGAGTCCTTGCCTCTTCCTCCCCAATCAGTGCCCCAATCATTCCCTTCACATACAAGCTAAGTGATTTGGCCAGGTAGAGTAAAAACTGATATATGGACCAGGTGGTCTGTCTAGAATGAAATCAATGACCTGAACCACTTCAATAAATTTACTTCTTAATATTTCCTAATTTCTACAAGGGCACTGAATTGCCAATCTCAATTACCACTGTACTTTAATTATCTAGTCCAAAAGCTTAACAATTTATGAGTCACAAAAAAAATTATTAAAGGCAAACAACAATGCCTCACTTTTGCAACAACAGAAAAAAAGTAAATAAAAAAATCACATGCAAAAGAACATCAACTTGGTTTATGTAGAATTAGGTCCTGAATTTTCTGAGTCCTTGACCAAGGTACCAATAGGCTCCTGCGTGGAAGGTACAGCTCTGATTTTCTAAGATAATAAGACCCTGGGTAAAAATACTAGGGGTGATCAAAACAGACAGCAAATGCTTAAATTTTAAAAATGAATTACAGTAAAAGATTCATTGCCACTAATTCCCCTTGAGATACTTCCCCATCCTTTTAATACATTTATCACATTGTTCTTGTCATTTTCAGAAGCAGTTATGAAAGTCATATATCATAAGTGCCTTTATATGGTATGCTCAAAACTACAGTGAATGCTGCTGACAAGTGCCTCCCAATGAAAAGGCAGACTCATAAAAGCACTGTGGTCACTACTTTATTCACCACATGTGGCACCATACGACTTTCAATTCTTCCTCAAAGTCAAAATATTTTGAATCAATATATTTTGAATCAATACTTTGAATCAATTCAGGACACCAAGGCAACCACAACAGCACAGCTAAAGACACACCTTTTCATTTACACGTTTCACCTGCTTTAAACAGGAGAATCCGGCACCATGAATCCAGTTTCTACATGACCTTTGATACTTCTGTCAGTTTGGATTTGGAACTGCTAGTTTCACTACAATGTTAAGACATAAAACACTCCTAAATAAACCTTTTGGAATGCAGTTACATGTTTATAGCTCTGCTCTCCGTATGCTTTCCACATATACTTTCTGCTGGAAAATCATAGTGCTTTTAAGCTTA
>RJWM01046566.1:0-12294 GCA_004363535.1 Dasyprocta punctata
AGTCCTGTTCTGAAAAAGAGCAGTGCAATACTAGAAGAGTGTAGTTGATACCTAGATGTACATATGGGTGCATCTGACCATTTCAGGGTATCTTTTGGCAGTGTGAAAAAAGCGGACTAACGCTGTGGACATTTATTTGAATATGTAGTACTTGCATTTGTATGCTTACTCCCAAGTTACAGATTTCTGACATTTCAGCATCATCAGTTGGGATCACAGAGTAGTAGCATATTGTGATAGGGAATATGTGTCCAGAATCGATCATGTGAGTACAGAGGATTGAATTGTATAACAGTTATTCTGGAAGTGAACTACGACACCCGGTAGCTTAGATGATATTTTATTATGGTTTAAGTCAGTATATCTGTGCCACTCATTTATCTTTACCGTGCTCTTTCCTTTTAACTTTATATCATAGTGTCTGTTGTATTTGATAGGTTTAGGTTAAAAATCAGTTCCCAGTGAAGTACATCATGGGCATATGTTCAGTTATGATGGTATGGGTGGAAATTTAGCAGAACCCCAGATTAAGAGCTGGACTAGATATGCATAATTAATTCATTGCGTTAAATAGTTTGAGGTGGTTTGTTCCTAATAATTGTAAGGGCTAACTGGCACTCTGGAGTTTTCTGGTACAGCATAGTAAATTCGTGCTAATGGGACTGCCTGTGAGGGTTCTTTAATTGGTTAGAAATGTTTTTGAATCTGCAAGAGGGATTGCAACCTGCTGTAGGAAAAGCTAAAAGATCTTCCATTGTACCAAGAGGACAGAGGAACGGGCAGAGGAATTGTTGGTAGCCTTGGTGAATTTGATGTAAGGATCATATTAACAGTAAAAAGCTGGGAGCCTACTGAGTAGGCAAGTTGTAAAGTCAAGGGACCTTGGGTATTTGAATACTTTAACTTCAGGGTTTACCTTTTTTTTTGGTGGGGTGATTCCTGCATATAGAATATCCTATTTCTGGTTCATGTATAAAATTATAGTAGTCCTTTTTGGGTTTGAGAGAGGACATTATCTGGATGAATACATTTCAGTGAATATAATTCTTGTTTTAAGAATTCTGTTTCAGAGTAGCAAAATGTTAACCCTGAGGATTTTCTTCTCGCTCTTGTTTTTTTTGGTGTTCAGTATTAACCCCCCTGCCTTGCGTATAGTAAGCACATGCTCTGCCACTCTGCTGCATCCTCGGCACTAACCCGGAGGACTTTGATGGCATATATTCCTCAAAACATTTTATCTTGTTGCTTTATACAGTTCCTTGGGTGTATAACAAGGGGTTTTTGTAAGTTTTGCTTTTTTTTTTTAGGAGTCTAATTTAACAGCATTTTCAGCTTGTGACAATTTTTCTTTGAAATCTAATCAGAAAGATAATCTCTATGCAATCTCATAGATTAAACCCTTTTATTTTCCAGTGTTCTGGAAAGCTCTTTAAGGAGCAGAATGCCTCCTCTTAACTGATTGCATTGAGGTGTACAGTTCAGTGATTCAAAGGAAGAAAAAAACACTTCACAGGATGAAAGAGTAGAGAGCTATGAGTAAATTTGCACTAAATGGTTGTTCCTCTGTTTTCATTTTTCTGTATAAGATAATGTGTAACACACCAACTTACTGTGACCTAGGAAAGGCTGCCAAGGATGTCTTCAACAAAGGATATGGTAAGTATGCCATCTCCAATTTGGGTGAAGGGTTAGTGTTGAATTCCTCCTGCATGTAAGGTAATTTGTTAGTAAAGTAAGGGTAAGTCTACATTAATCTACTTCACAGGCTTTAAGGGGATAACATTAAGAGGGTACTGAACTTCATTTTAGAGAGAGTCCCTTGCAAGCATTAAAAGCAGTTATATACATGCGTACACAAACATCTACACATATTTTATATGTAATGTAATCTGTAATATGAAGTAGTATAGACCTGTAATATTTATACCTCCTTCGGCTAGTCCTGACGATAAATGAAAATACTTGTTCTCCCTGCAAATAATGACATTGTTTTTATAAAAGTAAAGACACAAATTTTTATTTCTTTGCAGTAGCATATATTCTCTTGACTTGCAATAAATATTTATTTTAAGATTTTAAAATTTAATCAAATTTTTAGTTTTTTTCTACTGTACACATTTGATTTTTTTGTTAGTAGTGCTAATTGTATGTTTTAACCATACATATGTGCACACATATGTATGTATGTATTCTAGTAGTGTATTCTAATATACTCTAGTAATTTTGTTCTTAGAATACTGCATATTCCTTTCATTCATTTGTTCTTTATAATATATTTTAAAAGTGTATATTTATTCATTTTGATTTTTTTTTTTTTTTGGTACTGGGAATTGAACTCAGGACCTCGTGCTTGCCAGGCAGGTGCCATGCTGCTGAGCTATATCCCCAGCCAATGTATTCATTTGGAGAGACTTAAAATTTTTACTTCATTGTAATTCAGTTTCTTATGGAACTCTCATCTTGTGAGAATACCATTTATTTTCCATGTGGAAGATACCATATATACAAATGGTGGTGAACCTGTGATACGCATGCTGTAGCAGACTGTTTCATTCAAAGCTCTATAATGTTCACTATCACTGCTGTATACTATTTTCATAATTTGACTTGCAAAAACTGGAGTGAATGTTGCATTTTTTACATTACTTTGTTTTTGTGTGTGTATCCAGGGTTTGGCATGGTCAAAATAGACCTGAAAACCAAGTCTTGTAGTGGAGTGGTAAGTACTGAATATTTTTTAATAGATGTAGCATACTTACAGCAAGTTGTTTAAAAACCCTGTTCCTGTAGTTCAATGAAACAGCATCCTTTGGCACCTATGCTGTCTTTCACAGCTTTTGTCCTATTCTCAGATTTTAGTGAGTGTACTCAGCCAGTTAGATTTGTAGATAATCAGTTTTAATGTGGGGGAGACCCTTTATGTTTGTCATAATAAGAGTACTTTGCATCTTACTCTTAGAAGATACAGAAAATGTATTTTTGACCTCTGTTATATATTCTCATGAATATGTATATAGGTAATACAATCTTTATTTTTATTATAAGAAATTCATATAGATTTTTTTGTCTATTTACACAAGCAGTTCTAATTTCTGTATCTTCATGATTAGTTGAAGCAAAGTATAGAAATAAAATTATTTCTACAAGTGTTTATGTAGCAAATTACTGTGGTTTTAAACTGATGCTTTTAATTTCAATCTTTTTACTAGAAATTAATGATGTAGTAAAGTATATGTTGACTTATTTTCAAAGCATTGTTAACCAGAGATTTTATTCAATAAATCTAAGCAAATAGAGTAACTTTTCTTGCATTTCATTCTGTTGTTTTTTCATTGTCTGCATCTTTTGTTAGTGTATACTTATTCATACCCATGCAGACTTTGTTTTTGAATATACAGATTTAATTAAAAGGTCAGAGACATGGAATTCTACGATATTTTGTATTGTGCTTTGTATAATCTGGGCTTGTCACTCTATTTCTTTCTCTGGATTTCTGTAATATATGTATATTTGTATATGTAACCACTGTACTACAGTGGGCATATTATATATATGGTTCTGTTGAAGTAGAAGAATGATATGCATTTTGAGTAGGTTAGAGAATTTGTGCTGTTTACATTTGTGTTGTGAAAATCATCAACTACAATTTTGTCTCCCTTTCCTGCTCCCACCACGGTTTTATCTGTGCAGATGGTAAGGAGAAGCTCATTTCTGTGCTTGTTCTCATGGTTGCTTTGCATCTCTGGTCTTGGTTTAGGATAAATTTCATCAATCATTTTTTGTTTTTTTAGATTGTATCTTGAATGTTTTTATCATGTGCCATCTATTGAACAGTAACATTTTTTTGTTGTTTGTTAGTATTCACTAGCTATAAATGTTAAATGCATGGTTATGAATGTAATTTTTACTTATTTGAACTAATTATGAAACTAGACAAAACTGAAGCAGTCGTGAGCCTGGAACTCAGTTTGGACCAACTCTAGCCTTCTCTTTGAGATTAATCTTTCTAGTATTTTAGTTTCTTGACAAGCTTCCAACTAAGAAATGATAATAAGGAAGGCATGTAGACTATTCCATCACCTTAATTTTATGTGTAAAGTTTTTGTAACACCAAAAGTAAGATTTATGTTTGCTATAGTTGCCAGGTTTGTGGACGGTCAAGTTAAAAAGGGAACACCAAGAGCCAGCTGTGGTGGTGCATGCCTGCAGTCCAGTACTCTGGGGTGTAGGATGCTAAGACAGGAGAATTGCAGCCCAGCCTGGGAACTGAAGTGACTTAGTGAGACCATGTCAGAATTCAAGGGCTGGGAATGTAGCTTAGTTCAATCCCCAGTACCACCTCCCAGTAACTACTGAAAAACAAAATATACAAGCAAAAGACACTGGGTGGTTGGAGCTACTAAAAGAAAACAGTTGTCACATTAAAGAATTAGTGAGCCCTTGAACATGACTGACATTTTATCATTTTTTACTGAGGTCTTGACCCAACTGTGCAGCATGATAATCATTTTGAAAACTTTCTGTGGTGTTGATAAACAGATCATAGCTTTGCAGTTGTGTTGTCCCTCAGTGGAACTCGAGTTGGGGACAGGACATCTGTTAAAGGAGGACTCCTGTTTTAAGCAGTGCTGTAGAGCTGCATAGGGTTGGTGACCTGGTGTTATACTGGCAGCATTTCATAAATGCCTCTTGCAAACAGGGCCAATCAAAATTCCCTCTTCTTGACAGTTTGTAGATTGTCAGTGACAGGTGTGGACCCTGCTCCTCCCTAGAAATCTATTTCTAGTTGCTTACTGTCATGTGCATGAAGGGCACTTCATGGGAAGGATGACACGTTTAGGCATTCATAGAGTTAAAAGTACTTTAGAATTGTGCTTATATTGTTTGATCAACTTTGCATGCCTATATCTTATAATCTGAGTAGCTACATTGAAGATAACAATATCCAATATATTAGCCATTGTTAATTTCCTGTTGTCTTGTTTTGAAACTATGTATGGTTTTTTTTTTTTTTTCTCTTTTAAAAAAAAGATTCACCTAACTTCCAAACTACAAAAAAGGTACTTTAGAAAGCAGGCTGGATGGAGAAGGAAGAGAAAGAGATAAATGTAGCATTCTGTTTTATTCTGAAAAATGGATAATTTCAGATATCAAAATTGTGCTGAAAATGTTGTGAATAGTTTGCAGAAAAAGGTAGAAACCTTTTCACAGCATTGTGAATGTACTAAATGACACCTACATATACTCTTGAACATTGTTAAAATTGTACATTTTATGGTAATAGTAATTGTATTTTTCCACAGTGAAAGTACATTTGTAAGAAAGTAATGAAGTGTTGAACCTATTCAAAGGGGGGATTTTTAAGGACCTCTGGATTAGCTACTAGTTTGAAAGATATTACAGAGAACCAATTCTGGTTTTTTAGGCCATCAAAATAAAACATATGACATTCAGTATTTTTGTCTTTTTTAGTAAAGGCATTTAGTTTTCAGTAAAGGTATTTTCCTTAAGGAGAGAATTTAAGATGCTCCATTAGAGAATATATGGAACAATAAATACCAGTAAGAAAAGCAGTATTATAGAAAGTAATGATTAAAGTATTTAGAGCTCAGAAACAAAGGAAAGCAGGAAATAAATTTCTGTAGAGTAGCATTGTGGTAAAAAGTAAATTGTGTTGTTTTCTCATGCGTTAAACACTTCTGAAATAAATGCTATTTGATGAACTAATTTTAATTATGTTTTCTTGCTTTCTAGGAGTTTTCTACTTCAGGTCATGCTTACACTGATACAGGAAAAGCGTCAGGCAACCTAGAGACCAAATATAAGGTCTGTAACTATGGACTTACCTTCACCCAGAAATGGAACACAGACAATACTCTTGGGACAGAAATCTCTTTGGAGAATAAGGTAAGGGAAAATGTTAGAAGTTACTTGTAGGTTGAGTTTCTTTTGTGGATGGAAAAATGAAAAAACGCCAAGCACCAGCTGAATGAGATCTCATACCCTAACTAGTAGCAGTGTTTTTTTTCCTCTCTGTGTGACCTTTTTAGCTATGCCTTTATGTTTCTAGAAAATAAGACTTTGTTTGTGAATAGTCTAATTACCTCATCTTCGTTCTGGCCAATTCTATTTATTCTTCTCTATAGCCTTCCCTCTCCTGAGTAGAATAATTTAGTTTAGTTTTGTAATTACCACAAAATTAGCTCCATGGAAAAATGTTTCTAAACTTATTTAATATTTTCAAGGAGGAAATCTATTGGCAGAATTATTTGTCAAGGGTCTACTGTAAACAGGGCACTATTTTTTGAGGTATGTGTAAGTGCACATTGCCCTTTATAAATGATAAAGAGAGGTACAACTGAATGAATGATTTGTTGGCTTGTTAAGTGTCAGGTTATCTCATTATAATAATTTCAAGAAAACAGGAAGATTATTTTGTTATATTGGAATCTGTTATTTTTGTACTATACATTATTTACTGTAATAGGATTTGGCCTATACATTTAAGCCTGTTTTTTGATGGGAGAATCATGGCTGGGATGAAGGGAAAGGAGAAAGGGAAGGATGAGGTAATCTAATATAATTTAGTGTCTGGCTCTCTTTAGTAACTTCTTTTTTTCTTCAAGAGGAAGTTAGAGGAAACTTAAAATTGGCTTTTTGAGTCAGAGAATTGAAAATTACTAATTGTTAATTTAAAATCTTTGTTTTTCAGTTGGCGGAAGGTTTGAAACTGACTCTTGATACTATATTTGTACCGAATACAGGGTAATTATCCAAATCCCATTTTCTGAATTGTTGTTGGGCCTTAGAACTTTAGGATAGGAGTTGCAATGGAAAATCTAGAGGCAGGAAGAGTTCAGGAGGTTGCTGTTCGGGATGCCTGAGGCCTTGTGTGTATAGTAGAAAGACCTCTCGTTGATGCAGGGTAGAATTTCCATTTGAAAATTGAACAAATGAACAAAAACTTAAGAGGCACATTGAAGAAAAGTTTAGGAGCTAGAAAGATGTGAGACCACAGATGTATCTTAACTATTCTCTGAATTGAAAAGCATGGTATTCTGCTCAGTCAATTTCTTAGGAATGTAATCTGCTGACTGTAAAACACCGTGGTGAGTAATTCTGCTCCTGACTTGATTTCATAGCTTCTGTAAGTCACCCAGTATGTTGGCTCAAGTCCCTCATGTAAAAAATGAGGATTGTGCCATTTCCTGTTTGCCTAAGATGCGGCCCTGCTAGCTTAAGGACAAGATGCTAGATCACTCCAAAGTGGAATTTATTCTCAGCTGGAGCAGCAGGTGTGTCCTTCCTGCCATATGCTTTGGTTATCATTAGGAGAAGTATTTTTATAACAGGGGCAATAGGACAAAGGCTATTAAGGACTGATATTGGGTATTTAGGAGTCTTCTTTTGAGAAATACATTTCTTTCTGTGATAGGTTAATTGGGTTTTAGATGTTACTTTTTGTGGCATTTGACATTTAAGGAGGTTTGATTTCTCATATATCTGTATACCTATATTTTCATATTAGGTTTTTTTTTTTTTTGTACCAGAAATCTAACTCACAACCTTGAGCTTGCCAGGCAGGTGTCTATGCTGCTGAGCTATAGAAATAATGATACATATATTTTCAGATTACAGTATTTCACACTGAAATATCTTTGTATTTCAAAAATTTTTAATTGACAAAATTATACAAATTTATGGGGTATTAGGTAGTGTTTTGATACATGTATACATTATATAATGTTTAAATCATGGTAAGCATATTTCCTCAAACATCTATGATTTTTTTCTTCTTTTTTTTTAATGGTGAAAACATTCAGAATGCTTTCTTCTATTTAATCACAATATAGTTCTTATGACCAGCTCTTGTATTTCATTCATACTTTTATGAAGTTACACATGAAATGTGCTGTTATTTTTGAACTTGTAGTGGGAAATAGAAAATACTAGTGTATAGCTTTCTAACCTAACAAATCATTTGGAACATTTTTACTCCATGTATCCATTGGGAGAGAGATAGGGTCTTACACTAAATATTCCTGGACAGTAGTAGAAACTCATGTTTCATTGTGTTATTTTTGTTTTTACAGAAAGAAGAGTGGGAAATTGAAGGCTTCCTATAAACGGGATTGTTTCAGTCTTGGCAGCAATGTTGATATAGATTTTTCTGGACCAACCATCTATGGCTGGGCTGTGTTGGCCTTTGAAGGTTGGCTTGCTGGCTATCAGATGAGTTTTGACACAGCCAAATCCAAACTGTCTCAGAATAATTTCGCTCTGGGTTACAAGGCCGCAGACTTTCAGCTGCACACTCATGTGTGAGTGTCTACCATTGATTCTTCTTTTTTTTTTTTTTGTGGCACCGGGGATTGAACTCAACCTCGTGCCTACAAGGCAGTTACCTTAAGCCGCTGAGCCATACTCCTGGCCCTAGTTTTTTGAGACAGGGTCGCACTATGTAGTTCAGGCTGGCCTTGCGCTCATATTACAGCCCAAGCTGGCCCCGAACTCACAATGCTTCTCCTACCTCAGCCTCCTGAGTGCTGGGATCAAAGGTGTGTGCCACCACACCTGGCTTCCATTGATTCTTCTTTAATGCTAGTGCCATTCACCAGAGCAGTAGCTTCTTAGTGCGTCTGACACCGATCCTCAGTGCAGTCTCTGTGGTCAGTGCGCATTGCTGTGTTGTGTGGGTGGCTCCTGGCCTTTCAGCCTCTTCCTGAACTTGAAGTTGTGAGTTCTGTGCGAGCTCTGAGCGCAGCATGGAGTGCTCCCTTGGTAGAGGTCATCTTGGAGACCGTCTGCCTTCGCTGGTATAGTACTCCTGGGTAGCATCTGGTAGCAGGTCTGGATTACTAAGAATAACCATCCAGCTGATTTCAGCATCCCGGACATTCCCAGGAATACCATATGATGTTTAGGTGTCCTTGGTTGAGACTGTGCTACCCTGTCTTACTCAGAAGTTGTAAGAGCCCGAGAGCAGTTCTCGGATTCATTTGTATAGGCTGCATCGTGTTGACCGACTGAATCTGAACTTTTCTGTTACGTTTTATGCATTGGCCTCTTGGACAGTGCCACGCCCACAAACAAAAGCAAAGGGTGGGCTCTGTGCTTTTGAAGTTCTGCAGATTATTTTTCACTAGGCACTAATTTACTTATGGTGGCTAAAACGAAGTCATCTAGTGGCATTTTCCAGACAGAAGCATTGACAAAAGTATTATTAGGGAACTCATGAAACTCAAAGACTAGCTTTTGGAATGCCTCCAAGCAGTTATTTAGGTGCTTCTCTGGAGCAGCACCCCATAGAAACTGTAGGCTTGTGTTTTAAAAGAAAATCCAGAATTAGCTTTATTCCTGTACTACTATTCAGAATCTTTGCACTCTGAAGTTTCTATGTTCTGTGAAAATCCCAGAGATCATATTTAGATCTGTAGATCATATTTACCAGAGTTATTTGTCTCTGTGCAGAGCATAATTGAATTGTGTAAAGGAAATTTATGTTAGGTGGCTGAGTGTAATAGGCCATACCTGTAATCCTAGCACTCTGGGAAGCTGAGGCAGGAAAATAGCAAGTTTGAGCCCAGCCTGGGAAACTTAGTGACTTAGTTTGACTTTATCTCAAAATTAAAACAAACAACAGATTTGGGGATGTAGTTCAGTATGGAGGTCATAGGTTTAATTTTTATTATTGCAAAAAAAAAGGAAAAATGTACTTTATGTGCAAGCGCTGAGCAAATCAGTCACATTTCACTGTTTTAATTAGGTGATTATATATCACAAAACTGGATTCAGTTACTTGTTCAGTAGTCTTTATGCTGGAAATTTGCTGACATTTTTAGTTAGAAAATGAGACCTGTATTTAGATAGCCTTAGAATTTGTTTCCATATTACAACAGTGCTACAGATGAGTATTTATGACTTTTTCTTACACTGTGAACACAGGAATGACGGCACTGAGTTTGGAGGTTCTATCTACCAGAAGGTTAATGAGAAGATTGAAACATCAATAAACCTTGCATGGACGGCTGGCAGCAACAATACCCGCTTCGGCATCGCTGCTAAGTACAGGCTGGATTGTAGAACTTCTCTATCTGTAAGGATGTGCTGCCCATCAGACCTGTTTTCTGTTTTCGCTCGAGTTGTCGATGAACGTTGTGATAGGGTGTGGTTCGCATGTTCTTTATTAGTGTTAAAGAGCAGCGCACTGTAGTGAAGAAATTATGATGTCTCAAGTCAGGAAGCTTAGGGTCTCATCCTGGCCCCTCTGCTTACTTGGCTGTCTTCTGGCCTGCTGAAGTAATTTGATCTCTTTGGCCTTGTGTTTTCAAGTCTGTGAATTTGTGGGATTAGATTACTGTTAGTAATTCTGACTAATAGTAGCTGTAAGTGGGCTCTTGGATTTCAGGTGTTCTAAAGCTTCATGCATAGCATCTCATTTAATGCTCACAATTACTTTGTGCACTGAGCAGTGTGACCTTATTCCTGATACATAGATGAGCAGGCAGGCCTAGAAATGTCAAGATGACAGTTTGTGGCAGTGTCAGAATTTAAAGCCATGTATACTTTTCTGTCACCAGAGTTCATGCTGTCATCACTGTCAAGCTGTGAATTGCATCTCAGAGGATTCAGGATGTAGAAGGGTGTGGCCGCACAGTGTGTTTAAAGGTTTTGTTCAAGCGCTTTAAGCACACAGTCTTGAGCCCTATGATTTCTACCTTCCTGTCGACTTCTTACAAGAACGTCCTTTTGTTAGTTCCCTTTTCACTTTCAGCAATTCTAGATTGAGCCTGAGGTACTTTTAGCTTTGGCAACCTAATGCCTGAAGTAGTGGTTGTGTTGGACTTCAGTACAATGGAATTGATTGCTTTCTGTTTCTGTTTAATCTCTTGATCTTAGGCTAAAGTAAATAATGCCAGCCTGATTGGACTGGGTTATACTCAGACCCTTCGACCAGGTATGTAGAGGCAAACGCAGAGGGGTGAGGGTGGGCAGTGAGAGAGGGATGAGGCAGGCAGCCTGGGGAGCAGCCGCTGTCACCATAGCTTGGTTCAGCCTGTTTTATTACACTTGGTTATGTGGACAGAAAGACAAAAAACGTAGGGGATAGTTATGTATTTTTAATTATAATTTGGCCACTGTGGCCTTTGCGTTTGCTTACTCTTTTCATAACGCTGAGACTCCAAATGCAGTTCCCCATGCTTTACACCGTGGATTGCACGGTCACAGCTGAGTGTGGTGCACATTGAGTGCACCTTGTGCTCGGCCGCAGTCCGTGCTATTAACTGTGTCCATCACCACTGGAGAGTTTACATCGGCTGTCATACTGGCCACGAGTGACCATGTTGTTTTCTTCTCTCTAGGAGTCAAACTGACCCTGTCAGCTTTGATCGATGGGAAAAACTTCAGCGCTGGAGGCCACAAGGTCGGGCTGGGATTTGAACTGGAAGCTTAATGTGATTTTGAGGAAAGCCTCGGATTTATCCCTGCCAGTGAAGAGAAACAAACCTGCTATGTTCTGGCCTTAAAATTCTGTGAAATTTTAAAAGTGTGAACTTTTTATTCTTCCAAAGAATTGTAATCCTTCTCACACTGAATTCAAGAGATTGCAAGTCCGTCCTCCAGGTTGTTCTCGAAGGCAGGCCTGGAAATTGCCGTGTTTGTGCCACATTCATTTGAGTTCCACAGTGTTAATTTAAGTGTGTTCTTCAGCGACCATGTAGGGTCACGTTAAGGAAATGGCCCACCCCCAGGTTTGCACATTGCGTCCTGCATGTCCCACGCCACTTTTCCATGATGTTTTAATATACTGGTCTCTGTGCTATAGTAGAATCTTTAGTTTTGCATCAGAGTAAAATAAACCCATCACACTTGGAACATAATTACTCCTGTGTTTGCTGGTAGTGCCTCGATTGGTTTCACAGGTGGGTCGGGTCTGTGGTGGTGTGTGTAAGCTGTCTGTGGTGTTGCCTGGTGCTCTGCTTTCGCTCCTCGCTTTGTCTGTAAGGGTTGGAGCAGTGAGGGTTGGAGCAGGTGGTGTCCTGCGGGGGAGCACAGCTGCTGAGAAACTTGCTTCCCATCCTGCAGTGATCAGGCGGTGTCCTGTTGATAGTTTTATAAAACTTGCGAAGTGAGGGTGACCCAGGGGTGGTGGCGCATGCCTGTAACTGCAATGCTCGGGAGGCTTCCGTAGGAGGGGCCCTGTGGGTTTGAGGTCAGCCTGGGTTTCACAGCAAGCTTGAGACCAGCCTGCGCTGCATAGCGAGACCCCGGCTCAAAGAAAACAAAGTGAAG
>RJWM01046567.1:0-12284 GCA_004363535.1 Dasyprocta punctata
TATGATGGCATATCTTTTGGCACACTTGGGTCAGAGACATTTTATTCCCCCATAGATTTAGTCACCATTCTTCCTTTGGAAGCTGTTGCATTCGTCATATTTCATTATTACAGGAACACAACTGAAGGCAAGACAAATGGTTCTTGCACAGGTCCTACGCTCCTGGATAGTGGCTGCTACCCAATTCCCAGGTCCACAGAGAAACAAATAATCCTTGTGAAATAAAATCTGTTGTTTTGCCATGAATGTATCTATGAGGAGGGCAGAGTGGAGGTCTGGCTGGGTTCTGTGTAAAAACTCTTAAGTAGAGGTGGAGACATTTTGGGGTATGTAAGGAAAGATAGAAGTTTCCAAATCTAACCCATACAGTTTAAAAGATCATGCTTTATAGAACCACCTTTCTGTCAGTCTCTTAATGATTGCTTTCTTCATTTAAATCATCTTCTACTATAGAGGTAGTTTGCGGAGATCATGAATTCATCACTTTACCTTTATGGGCTCTAATTTGTGTAGAAGAACATTTCCAGGCATCAGATTGTCCCATCCAAAATGAATTACAGTCTACGCAAATATAACCTTATGACCAGTTAAATCTATCCTTCAAAGATTTGGGCTTTCACGGATTTTTTCTTTGTTTTGTCTTTGTCTTTGTTTTTCAGTTCATCTGTATTAACTTGAGCTAAGTAGATTGAAGTAGTGTTTTCCTTAAAACATAGACCAGAGTAGCAGAGAGGCCTCACCACAGGTTCCCAAGAGTGGTGTTGGCTATGTGAAAGGGGGCTTATTGGCGAGAAGCTGCAAGATAGAACAAAGAAGTACTCCTTTTTTCATGCTTGTTCTCTCCAACTGATGGCTCTCAAACTTGAGTGTGTATGAGGATCACCCAGAGGGCTTGTTAAAACACAGCTGTCTGGGGCCTCCCCCAGCGATGCTGAGTCCTACAGGTCTGGGAGGGCACTAAGTGTTTGCATTTCTAACAAGTTCCCAGAGGATGCTAGTGCTGCTGCTCACAAAACTTTGAGAAGCACTGTCACAAAGGGACCTAGCTTTGAGACTTACAAATTATCACTTTCATAAAGAAGTTTGAATCCCACTCTTAAACATGCCAACAACTCCTTGGGACTCATAGTACATTACCTTGACATGACCAACTAAAATGACCACACAAAAGTAAGGAAACTATAGGAAATGTTACTCTAAATGGTTTATTTTCTCAGGCCTGTCCAACTTCAAGAAATTTAGCCATACTCTAAGATTAACCCCATCATTTTCAGTTCAAGTGAACTTTGCTTGACCTGTCCATGTCTGTCTTCCAAAGACACTTTCAAATTCAAGCCTCCTATTTGGCCACAGAAGCAGCTGCTATTATGGATTCAAGCCAGATAGTGTTCATTTTGTTAAACAGACAGCACTCAAGAAGCCTGAAAATAACATTGCAGATAAGTAAGGCAGCAATTTTGCATCTGTTCCGTGCTCCCATTAATTTTCTTAACTAGAGCTGAGCAGAACAAGCAAGTAGGCTGGCCCCCTTTCTTGTCTTTCACTAATAGTTGTAAACCTTCTGTTGTGATATAAAAGCTGCTTATGATATCATTAACATCTGTTTAGGCTCACTCTGAAACTTACTGAATTTTTCCTCTTTAGCAAGTTTCTTTCCAGGCTGAGCACTCTAGCTACTGCTTTCTAAGCTTTTAGACAGAGTACCTTGGAACACTTCCACCTCCAAAATGGTCTAAGCATCACTTTCTAAATGGCAGTTAATGCCCTCGCCTAGGCAGAGCTTTTCAGGTGCCAATTGGGCTACATCCCAAGAAGGCAGATGGAATTGGAAGTTTAGCCTGAAGCTGACTCAACACTCTTGGAACGGTGGAGGGAAGAAATTCTAAGTTTCCTTGTCCCTGCAATGACAACCCAGGTCTTCGTTTTACTTTCAGTGAGCCAGATTGGCTTTGTGTTACCTGTCTTGGAGAAAGCCACTAAACCTTGGCATAGCAGGGGAGCTGACTCACAGAACTCCCCTCCAGATCTCTTCCTGGGAGCCTGAATGCACATTAGAATTCATCCCTGGGCTCAGTTCAAGTACTTACTGATCTTTCTGCTGCCAGACATGGTTCTTGACTATGAGGATATGAAGATAAAAATCTCTGCTTTCAAGATAATCCTATTTGAATGAAAGAGACAAGAAAAGAGATCACTACATATAGAGCAAAAGCTGGAACTAGTGGTTCAGACCTGTAATCCCAGCACTCCAGGAGGCTAACACAGGCAAATTGCAAATATGAGCCAAGCTTGGACAACTGAACAATTCAGTAAGACTGTGTCTCAAAATAAAAAAGGCCTAGGGATGTAGCTCTCTGTTGAGACCCCGAGTTCAGTTTGGTCTCTGGTACTGCAAAAAGAAAAGGAATGAAAAGTGTATGTTGACCATGCATTCTCAAAAAGGGCATGAACTGGTTCCCAGGAACAAAGAATCTCAAATATTACATGCTGATAGTTTGTGGTCCTCTAAATCTGAACCCTACCTAAGTCAGTCTTACTCTTTAAAATTTAATTCCTGTCATTCAAGATAATTTAAATTTAATTTTTCTCTTTGACTGGGGTAAGGGACAAGCATGAAAATTAAAATTTGAGAAACATTAGATGAATGCACAGGAGCTGTGAGGCATTGCAGGAAAGACCCCTAGACCCAACCGAGAGCCCAGAAAAGTGCCTGGAAAGACATCTGAACCAAGTTTTGTAGTAAGAGGGAAAATTCTCCAGGAGAACAAATAGGAGGATGCCTGCCCTCCAGAGCAACATGTGCAAAGACTGAAGATCTTAAGAAACTTGCTTTGTAAAGAACTGCAATGATTCTGTTGGGAGATTGGATTGAACCAAAGCGGGATGGATGGTGTGATTCTGGAGAGAGAAGAGGCTCCCATTCAGCTCTTGCCAAGGAGTTGTGTTTCATTGTTAAAGACTGGAGAGCAAATAAAAATCTTTAAGAAGAAAGTAGCATATTATGGTTTGTGCTTTCAAAATATTCTGGGGAGAAAAGAAATAGAATCATGTGTTGGCAGCACTGGTGAAAACAGACATGGAGAAAGGGCCTGGGCTGAGTCACAAGTAGGCTGAAAACAATGTGAAAGTAAACCCTCTCTGAAAAGCTGGACAGAGCCACGTCTGGGCCTTCTGAAGAGCCAATGGCAGTGAGAAGGGATGGGAGAGCTTGGGAACCTTGCTTTGTGGCCAGATGGGCAAGATGTTCTGCAAGAGACCATGGTCAGGCCATCACTACCATCACCAGTGGAAAGAAGGAAACTAAACTTTCTAAATATCTGTTTATCCAGGACATCTACATATGCTTTTCTAGGAGGATTAATATTGTTTTTTAAAAAAAAAAACTAATGAAAGTTCAAGTCTATGCAAAAGTAGAAAAAATTATTATAGTGAATCGTGTATCACCCAGGGCCAACAATTACTAGCTGATGACCAGTCTTAGTTTTTCCATCCTACTCACACACTGGGTTATTTTAAAGAAATTACAGATATCCTATTACTTCTTATAAATATTAATAGTATAATATCTTCCTAAAAGATACCTTTAAAACACATGACTAAATAATATTACATTTGAAAATATTAGCAATAATTCTATCATCATATGTTAGACTTCGTATTTCTTACAAGTGTGATCCTGATTTTCATGTATATGTACATCTGAAAAAATGAGAAAGAAAATATGTGCATTTTATTTAAAAGAAAAGTTTAGTTTAAATTAGGATCCTAAAAGATCTACTTCTTGCTTTGAGCTATAACACCTCTTAAATTTCCTCTTCTTCGTTTTTGTTTCTGGCAAATTGTTTGTTGAAGAAATTGGAAATCAACTTCATATCTGGCCTAATCTAAATGCAGCACTACTTCATCCAGTTTCCACTCCATCTGTTACAAGAATGTTTCATTCTTAGTTCTCATGCTGCCTTCTTCTTGATTTGTCTCTGTGCCACTGTCTTAACTAACTGAGGGCCAACAATTGCTTTCTAGTTAGAGTGGTGCCTTAGATGCCTCATAAAGTAATATCCTCATATAAAGTGGCCTGTGACTAACAGTCCTACATCCCTCCAATCCAACTCTGCTATTAGCATCTTTGTGATGCAAGGTACAAATTGCCCCCCAATAACAGAGCACTGCTCACTCTGAGTTGACCGAAGGATTAACTAGTTAACTAGAAGCGGGTCTCACTCTCTTCCCCGTGAGTGGGACTGCAGCCAAGTTCACCTTCCCATGACCAGTGTTTGTTTTATCTAGGATAAAATTTCAACTGAAACTTCTCACACATGCCTAGATCTCAAAGTACTGGGCAATTTTTATTTCCCCCAAATCCCATAAAAACTGGTAACCAAATTCAGAACACCTGGTGCCCATTGATAAGCTTGTGCTTTATGCTTGCCTTAGATGAAGTGCATTAAAGGATCAAGGTTCTCCCGATGGCATACACACCCGCATAGAATGGCCAGCAGAGGACCCGGCAATAACTACTGTTAACTATGCCAGGGGTTACTAAACACTCATCCAAAATTTTATCCAGAATACAGCTACTGGTACAGACCACAAGATACCCCTATGCTATCTAGTAACACCCTATTCATTTAGAGCAAAGCCAACTGTGAAACATGACCAAATATCCTACTGTAGAGAAATGTAGCCTTTGACTATTGTTTGCTTACCCTGAATCCTTATGCTTCATGGGAGCCCTTCGCAGACCATGGCCAGCCTATTGGCCACAATTTAAGGCGCAGACTGAAAGAAGTTTGTGTATTATCAGAGCTAGTTTAGCTTCCATGTGGGGGATTCTCAGTTGCCAATATAAATTTGAATCTAATACTGAAGATTTTTATGACCTGAGATGCTGATTTAACCACTGCAGTAATTATCAATGTATGGAGCTTGTGAAGAGTAGGGAATCAGAAAGTGGAGATGATGACCGAATTCCAGATCTCCCAACCTATGGCTAGGAGGAAAGTAAATGTTGACAGGAAAGGAAACATTGCTTCCCAAATTACTGTATGGACCTTTCATTTTATATCCGCCCTAATTCTTTACCGCACACAGGAATAATTGAATTGTTAACTCAAGCTTTTCTTTGCTTCTTTATTTTAGGGTTTCATATCATAAATGAACAGCTGCTCGTTGCAAAACTCTGGCTTTGTTAATGTTTCACTATGATACAGTCTGACTGTAAAAGCTGACTGTTTTGTTAAAGTAGCTACTGAACCATTTCATTGTATCCTTAGGTGCAGAAATGAAACAGCTCCTTAACCATTCACAGCTCTGAGCCAGGGAATAAAACAAGAAATGCTCAGAAACTTTAAGCATGCCATCAGCAAATATAATCCTTTTAAGTCGGAGACTTCATAAAGCAACCCTGACTCAGTCACAGCACTGAAGTATTGAAGGTGGTAGATGACATCTTTCTAGCCAGTGATTGAGGTAGACTGTATTCAAAAATATCTTTTGTACTAATGTGAAATAACCAAAATCAGTACATGACAATGTGACAGCCTAGTATATAGAGACTCTTATTCTTATGAGCAGAGGAGAGATAAACATTCAACCCTCTGTCTTATTACCCCCAAAGTCAGCAGTAGAGCTGACTTCACTACTGTCTGCTTGAAGATATTATCAGCAGAATAATATGTAAAGGATTCTAGGCTTCCTGCTATTGTATTCAAGCTAACTTCCCTAAGCCTCACTTAACCATGTGTTATCTTTTGAGCCAAGCCTAAGCAAAATCAACTTTCCTGTAATACAATTTATTTTACATGTAAAGCCAGAAAATGCAAATTGCAAAATCCAGTTTCTCCTTCGATACTAACTCCTCCCTTGTTACATGTTCAACCACGTGCTTATTCCTCAGGTATTTATCACATATATCATAGTTAGGCAAGTACTGTGCTAGGCAGGGGCGAGTCTGCAAGTCCTGTTGCTCCAGTCGGGTGGTTCATGCAGAGGTTTAAAACATAAGTCACTGCAGCACTCTTCTTCCCTGGCATTGACAGCTCTCTCCTTATAGTAGAATGTAAGATCCTATTAAGGAAATGCTACTTGCCCAAAATAATTTCTGAGACATAATGCTGTGATGATGGTGTTTGAATTTCTTACTATATCTGTGAATTTATGCATCTTATTATTTTGCTTCTTCTAAAGAAATTGGTTGTGACTCCTTGGCATTTATTGCAGATGAGCAGGAAAGCTCTGGAGCAATTATTTACACAGTGGAGCTGAAGCGCTATGGGGGGCCTCTTGGCATCACAATTTCAGGAACTGAAGAACCATTTGATCCAATAATCATTTCAAGCCTCACTAAAGGGGGATTGGCTGAAAGGTAAAATTTGAAGGAACGGCTCTAATTACCTGTGTCTGAGAGGTGCTTTCTTCTTTGCACTCACATAAAAACATACTTCCCTCTCCTGTTTCCTTATCTGTTGACTTTTAAATCTGCTCAAAGGATTGGTTTTTATAGCTTGAGAACTCTCAGACAAAACTCCAACTTGACTTGAAGGAGCATCTTACAGGCAGTGAAAGATGCCATGGGTTTCACATTGACATTACTCTCCAGAAATGTATAAATGGGCCATTGTCAACTAGAAGTCGATTTATATTGTGTCCATTTTGAGTAGAGCAGACTAAAGTTCAGGAAAGTTAAATGGCTTATCTGATTCAATTAGACAAACCTTTGCTGAACCTGTTACCTGACAGGTGCTGCGCTTAGCTACCGTGTTTTTAGGAGAGGGTGATGCAGGCTTTGTCCTCAAAGATTATGGAAAGCAACGTGTAGTGGACCTCCCTTAACAATGCCTTGTGTGGTTTATACACATACCGCACCCATTCTCCACCCTCCGATGAACTGTGTTTCTTTCTGAGATATGTTGCTGGACACATAACAAATCCTATAACCAGATCTTTTCTCCAGTGACCTAGCTCGAGAATGTAACTGCATCATTCACTCTGACATTTGAAGACAACAGTTTGCAAAGTAAAGATATAGTGTTCAGAAAATTGAAAAGTACAGAATGTGATCAAAAATGACAGTGAATGTTTAAATTAAAAAAAAAATTTTTACAATGAGAAACACATGAATCTCTCTCAAAATCCTCCCCCTCACTTTGACATACTTTTCCTGCCATTCTTGCCACCTTCTGAAGCAGTTCTAGAAGTTCTCTTTTGTGAGTGTCTTTAGTTGCACTGGCTTGGCTGCCTTGATGTCCTGAGTTACTTCAAAACATTTCTCTTTCCTGATCATTTTGCTTTGGGAAAGAGCCAGAATTCTCACAGTGCTAGAGCTAGTGAATAAAGTGGGTAAAGATACACCATAATGATTTTACAAGTCTGCCTTTCTGTTGGATGACACTCAGCATCATTCACTGTATTTTTGACCACAGCTTATAAAGACATATCCCTTGTACCTTAAAATTCAGCTTATCCAACATCAACATCTGAAATATGAAGGGTCTGAGGCAGCTCAGAAAGTGTTACTCTGCTGGAATTTGATACTCTGATGTTAGCAGAAACACCTAGGATAACATATTCTTCAGGCAGCCTTTGGTCCTAAATATCTGTTATATGACACATTAATATTGATCTGATTCAGTAACGTGTTTATGACTTACAACCTAGATCTTTCATAAACTAAGACTATGAAAGAATGGAGAGATTGGGGGGTGGTTCTTAAGAATAGATGCAATGGCAGCCTTGTTAAACAGCCTCTCTTAATGTGTGTGCCACAGTGCCACCTCTGTTGCCCAGTTCCTTAACTCAGCACAGCTGCCATTGTCCCAGAAGCAAACTATAGCCACCAGCAGCACTGTGGGCTGGATAAACTCCTTCCCTCACTGGATTTAAAGCGACCCAGTTCAACCAGAGCTGGTGCATGAAATTCTGACTCTGCAGCCTTCCTCCAGGGCAGACATCTGAGTTTTCATACCACCGTGAGCTGCTGTGCTCTGAGTCTACTCCTTCCCCATCCAGGGCTTCCCACCAAAGATAGGTGCAGTAAACATCAGAACTGTGAACACCAGTTTAGTAGGTCAGGTTGGATGGAAAAAGAAAGGGGAAAAAAATCTATGATTTATTAGTCAAAATTTAATTTATTTCCTTTAACCACATTTCAAGCAGTATGCCAAGCCCTTTATATATGTGTGCCTTTTTAATTCCTCGGGACTTCCCTGTGAGATGATTATCCCCATTGTAGTGAGGAAAGACTGACATCCAGAGGTCAAAATAAGGTGCCCAGATCACAGAGCTGGTAGGTGCCAGAGATGGATTCAAACATAGCACTGACTGGTCCTTGTATTCATCACTTTTTAGTCCCTAGATTGTCAGCAGGGAAGCCCTGCACCAGGGTCAGGGTGCGTCCTTTTCATCCTGAGCCTCACTTCTGGTGATGGTGTTCAAATGTTAAGTCTATAGAAAGAAAGGATGTTCCATACTATTTCTTGGTTACCATAGTACCTTGCCTTTGTACTTTTAAGAGAGTTACCAAATGTTTCCACTTACCTGCAGTTTAAAAAATACCCAAGTCCATTTTCAAAACTAATTAAAACAATTTTTCTAATTTTATTTGAAATTAAAAAGTAGTTCATAACAGATGTAGTTATCTTATAACATTGCCCAAGAGAAAGCTAGAAGTGACTTCTAGAGATACTTGCCAAGTCTTTATTGTTATGAATGTATAAAGTATGTCAGAGAATTGATCCTGCTTTCCTATTCCTATTTGGCTTTTCAGAACCGGTGCAATCCACATAGGAGATCGAATTCTAGCCATCAACAGCAGCAGCTTGAAAGGAAAGCCTCTCAGTGAAGCCATCCATTTGTTACAGATGGCAGGAGAGACTGTCACCTTGAAAATTAAGAAACAGACAGATGGTGAGTGGGTCAAGGGCCTCAGTTAAGGATTACTGCAGTGTGTTCCTCCCTCCCTAAAAGAATGTGCTATTGTCTACATGCATGTTTCTAAGGAAATGAGTCTTCTGCCACTGAATATTTGAGTCTCTTTTTATTTGAGTTTACTCTGATACTTAACCCCCTTTCCTGTCTGTAAAGCCCAGGCAGCGTCAAGTCCCAAGAAGTTCCCTGTCCCCAGCCACTTGAGTGACCTGGGAGATGCGGAGGAGGACTCCTCACAGGCACAGAAGCCAGGCAAACTCTCTGACATGTACCCCTCCACGGTGCCCAGTGTGGACAGTGCAGTGGACTCGTGGGATGGGTCCGGAATAGAGGCCGGCTATGGGAACCAAGGTATGTCCCCACTTTGGGAATCATAGTTAAAGTTCGTATTTCTCAAAGGTTCACCCTCTCATTCATGAAAGGAATGTCTTTAAGCTATGTCTGTGTCAATGCCACCACACTGAGCACATTGAAACTCCTCACTTGGTTGACCTTGTGTTTCCTTCTCAGTCCTGAAATTGTAAGCATTGATCAAACACTCATAGATACCAATCAGATCTTCTGATGACCAAGTTTTCAATGCTAATCTTGTCTTTTAAGCCAGAATTGATATGAGGCTGACCATACGCTAGAGACAAGTCCCACCATCTTCTTTTCCAGCAAGTTTTTCACAAAATGGCTTAGGGAGTTCAAGGCTTATATAAGAGATCAGCTATGGATTTGTGACCCCATTTGTTCTTACCCATTCCCGGTTCTATACAGAAACTTAAAGAGGTTTCCCTCAGTTCCCATTATTAGAGAGTCGTAATCACAGTAAATGAATGTGTATACTAGATTTTTCTTCACAGATGTCATCTCGACTGTCAATCAAAGAACAGAATACATAAACATCTTGGAAAACATATGTTCGGGTATAAGCGCTGCTTTGGTGCTCTGTAAACAATACTTTTAGGTGACACTGAATCCAATTTGTTCCCATCCTGGTTTTCCTAGTTTTCTTCTCTCAGTTTGCATTTGTTCTGTTGCTCTCTGTTATGTACTGTGATGGTGGAAAAAATGGAAAGGAAATGATACCTCAAAGATGTCATTTTGTTACTTATTAAAGATGATGCTGGAGTTTAGTGGAAAAAATATTTTGAACACCTAAAAGAGAATTGAAGCTTTCATTTATCTGGCAATTAATTTTTCCAGGTCATAATGCCTTGTGACAAGTTAACTCTGCCACCCAATGACAGATATTTTCATCGCCTGAAAATTGATAGGCAACAAAAGACACTGGATAAAGGACACAAGTCAAATACTATCAGAGCAGACACATTAATTTGAATTGTTTGTTTATTGTTTCTTTATTAATGTGGAGACATATTGGCTGCACACAAAACTTTTGTGAGGATGCTATTAATATTAATGAGTTCTGCCCCCTATAGTGACACATAAGAACTCAGCTCTTCCAGCCTTTTACTCCATAGGAACAAGAGCATGATTAACATATTAACATAGGTCCTCATTAGTAAAAGATGAAGAACCATATATTATGTATGAAGCATTTCAAAAATTTGAATTGTAATCATAATAATATTCAATTTGGCATTCATAAATTAGAAATCTTTATGAGATTGATGAAGCTAATAGATAAGTAGAGATAGAGGCAGGACAGAATGGAAGTTCTCAAAAGTCAAAGAAAAAGACTGTAACCATCTTTTGTATTTGTGGAACACTTCCAGGTTTAGTAAGCACTTTCATATAAGTAATCTCTAGTGGTTCTTGTAATAGCCCTGAACTGAAGGCCAGTGTTGATCATGGGTCTAAGAGTGAGGGGAGAATGTCGAAGTCAGCCAGGCTGATATCCAGTGCAGCTCCTGGTGCTGTGTCCTGCCTTGCTACGTAAGAGCAAGTTGGAAGTGAGCGCCTGAGATGACAGGTTGCTCCCTAGCTGCTGAGATAGCCCTCCCATCGCCACATCTCGCTGACAGCTCAAAAGTTCTTACTTGTATTGAGCTTAAATGTATCTGCCCAAAGCTCCTGCCTATTAGTCCTCCTTCTACCCTCAAGGTGACTCAGAACCAAACTAAAGCCTCCTCCACTTGACAGCCCTTCAGATGTCTGAAGACCGCTTTCACTTCTCTTTTCTTTCCTTCTCCAAGCAAAATAGCCTCAGTTCTTTTCATTGTTCCTTACTAACCTACACTTTTCAGTACCTTTAATGTCCTACTGGATTTCCTTCTGAATATGAGTTAATTCTCTTCAAATTTAACTCTATGACTACCTAAGAATAGCACTGAAAAAACAAAGTCATATGACATTCTGACAGCCTAGAAGACAACAAGCCTGTCAGTGCAGCCTACATTAATGTAAGGACTTTGGTGGTCACATCGTAGTCATCATTCCGAGCTTACTGTTTACCAGTACCTTAAAGTCTGTGTTTCTGTTTCTTTTTTTTTACTGATGATATGAGGTTAAAACAGATCTCTCCAGTTTGTACATATAGTTGACTTCTTAGAAACAGATCATAAAATTACCTTTCTTTCCTCCTATTAAATATGTGATGAAATATAGGTTATGCCTTCAGCCAGTCCTTCAGCCTCTTGGCATCTCACTCTTCTGTCCTGGTAAGATCCTCACATCCTCACTATTTTAAGTCTACTATAGTTGCCCCATTCTCAATAGGATGCTGCACCTACATGATGCACATCTTCCTCGTTAGGCCAAGAATCATTATCTCTGTAGCCATATTTCTTACTGTTCTTTCTGCTTCCCTAGACTGTCAAGTTTTTTCCGCTTATTCACTCAACAAATATTAATAACTGGCACAGTGTAAGGTCAACACTGTTGAGCCACAGATCGAGGGGCACTGTTCTCATAGAAAAGGTTACATAGCTGACGGGTCAGACAACTACCAGCAGTGCTGGCTGTTACTTAGTCAATGGAAATACAATTGGAATGGCTGGATCAAAACTGATGGGTAGAGGAGTGTGTTTAGTGAAGCCCAACAATAGGATGATCTTAGATTTTGTTGTGTAGTTATAAGATGCAAACTTCTCCTAGTTGGCCTCTGAGACAACTTCATCCCCTCCCCATTCTCTTGTTCCTTATATGCCTTGTGTCTTTCTGCCTTATCCAGATCTTATGCTTTTGATTCCTTGGGTCTTATTTATTCCTTCTTCTAACCATGAGAAGACACGAATTGGTCTACTTGGATTGAGGAGAGGTCAGTCCAAGAAGAGACTGACAAATGGGTGGTGCCTGGACACTGCCATTCCTATGGACAGTTAGCTCGTGTATCCTCTGTGATTCTGGCAGGTCAACACTGGTAGTTATAATTCCTTTTCTTCTTTCTTTGCAGGTCATTTTGATCATTT
>RJWM01046568.1:0-12277 GCA_004363535.1 Dasyprocta punctata
GATGACGGCCAGTGGGAAGTGCATGGTGTAGTCAGCTTCGGGTCCAGTCTCGGCTGCAACTACTACCGCAAGCCATCCGTCTTCACCCGGGTCTCTGAATTCATAAGCTGGATCAATGAGGTAAGAACCAGACCACCCTGAATCCAACTGGGTCTTTTCCATCTCTCTGGATCCCACAAGAGCCTCGCCCTCTGCGAGTCTAGAATCCCCCTTCTTCAAACTAGGCAGAGGAGGGGCACAACAGAGCAACTCTAGTAACCATCCTCAGAAGTTCCTTATGGTTTGTTACTCCTACTTTATGTGTGTGTGTGTGTGTGTGTGTGTGTGTGTGTGTGTGTGTGTGACACCGGGGATTGGACCCACAGCTTTCTCACTGAGCTACATATCCCGCCATTATTTTCAGACAGGGTCTTGCTAAACTTACCATGCTGCCCTCAAACATGAAATCCTCCTGCCTGAGCCTCCCAAGCAGCTGATGTAACAGGCATCACCAGTATACCAAGCCTGGGGACACATTTCTAGCATCCTCATACACACAACGCACACACACACATGCACACACACACACACACACAAACACTAATTTGCAGATGACTGTTACACTGAAATAAACTGTCACCATTACTAAACCAAGTGTGAAATCACAGCTATGACCTGTGGACCCTGGAGGAGAGCCACAGGGTGGGAGGAAGCAGGTGGTCTACATTTACCCATTTTCCCTACCGCCTCCTCCTGGGCACATCTGTCTGCTGGCTCTGCTTTGCTAACAAGTGGCCATGGGACCCAGCAGCCCCAAAGACCTCGGCTGAGAAAACTGGAAAATTGAGAAAGACAGAGGCCAGTTGTGGGGATTCTGTTCTTTGGGCTTGTTTTCTCTTTTATTTCCACTTGGAAAAGCCAAGACTCAAGGTTGGCAGAGGAAAATCTGAGGTCAGCTTTTACTGTGCCACCAGCATCTCTGAGCAGCCTCACCGTTGGGACAGAAAGATGCTTAGGGCTTCTTCCCAGCTGAATCCTGAGACCATTTTCCAGCCCCAGCTGCTGCATGAGTCACTGTGCAGTTGGGCCTGATACCACCTTCAGGACAAAAACAGGGATCAGTTGTCCTGATTTCTTGTCCCAGTGGCCGTTATTCCCAGCCGCAGCCCCAGGTGTGATGGAGCAGGCCAGATGGGAAGGGCATCAGCAGAAAGAGCAAACCTTGCAGCTGAGCAGAAACCCTGTGATCACCAGACTGCAGCTAGGGCAGCACAGATGCCCACTGATGGGTACCAAGAGTGGCAGAGACAGCAAGCTGCTGTCCCCTGCTGGAGGCTGCCTCTGCAGCTGCCGAGGGCCTTGTGGAATCTTGCAGTGGTCCAGACCCAGAGTCACATCCTGTGCACCTGAGTTGCACACAGTTTTGGCCCTGGGTGGGAGGGATCAGGAGCACCTGCCGGTGTAAACCTAGACAGATGCACAAGGTCAGGACACTGCCAGCATGAGGCATGGGCAGGGGCGACACAAATGGCCAGGGCTTTCCTCTCTACAACACACATCCATTGAATTCCTGCACATGAGCCTTAGGCACTATTTAGCTTTTTTTAATAGATGTTAATATATTTCATTATAAAAATATGAAGGCACACGAGTGTGTCTAGTAAAAAATGTGCAATTGCCCCTCAACTTCTGTCTGCAGTTCCCGCAGAGAGACATATTGATAACAGCTCAATGTGTGGTGTTCTGGGGTTTATGTGCATCTGAAAAAGGTCTCTATGTGCACAGATGCATGTACATTTTCCTTTTTTCTTATTCATTTATTTTTTATTTATTTTTGATACAGCAGATTGAACCCGGGACATTTGTGCTGAGCTACATCCCCAACCATATTTTGAGTTTTATTTTGAGACAGGATCATGTTTAGTTCACCTGGTAGGAATCACACTTGTGTTTCTTCTGGCTCAACCTCCCAGCATGCTGGGATTGCAGGCATGTGCCGCCATGCCTGGCAACACACACCACCTCTAACCAGAAAAGTCTCTTACTTCTCCACTGCAACTCAGATCACATTTTCATCAATACACAGATCTAGGTCCATCTTCTGACCAGCTAAACACCACTCCACAGTGTGAAGATAATGGGGGTGCTTGCTCTGTTCCTATACTTCATTCTTATGTTACTGCCTACACATCCTTGGTCGTTCTCGCACGCTGCCCTCAGTACTTGTGCTATGGAGATCCAGCAGCTTCCCTGGCTCACGGAGTTGGCAAAGCAGGGTGTTTAGTGGCTGGGGAAGGAGCTCAGTGGGACAGCACGTGGTGCACATGGGAGAGGCCCTGGGTTTCATCCCCACCACCAAAAAAGATGTTTTATGAATACTGTTCAGCAGCCTCTGAAAGCAGGTTACATTGCCAGGGGCGGAAGCCCCCACCTATAATCCCTGCACTCTGGGAGCCTGAGGCAAGAGCATCACAAGTATGAGCCCAGCCTGGGATAACTTAGTAGTTTAGCAAGACCCTATCTCAAGGTACAAAATTTAAAAAGACTGGTAATGAAGCTCATTGCAAAAAGCTGTAGTTTCCATACATGGTACCATGTTTTTTTTAAAAAAGCCAGTTACAGCACTTCCCACAGCAAGGATCTGTGCCCCAAAAACAACAGTTTTATTTGAGAAACAAATGAAATCTAAAACCACACACACACACAGATCTCCTAGTCACTTTTAGTGCTTCCCAGAGCCCCTAACTTGAAGTCCAAATAGGACTGCAGGTGAAGATCCCTCTTCAAAGGAAAAGCCCGCTGGTCAGGGGAGAGCTCTGCCATCATCTTCTCCACACACGCTCAGAGCCCTCAGGCAGCAGCTCCTGCACAAGGACCCTGGGACTCCCAAAGGGACCAAGTCAGCAAAGTGCCAGGGTGGCTCTGCGGCTCTACCCCGGGGTCACCTCCTGTTTCCTGTGTGTGTCCGCAGGTGATCGCAAGCAACTGATGGAGGAAGACTCAGACTGTCAAACCGGGGGAGGTGACAGGAGGAAAATAATAATAAAGTCACAACTCATGAATCTCACCATGGTCATAGTCTTATTACAAATGTCCATCCCAACCTCCAGGTCCTGAGAATAGGAAAGTGGCCTGGAGAGGGGGCCGCTCTGTGCAAGCCCAGCTGGGTACCTTGGCTAGGACAGTGCAGGGGAGATGTGCAGTGGGACAGGGGACCTGGATCCGGCCCGTTGTCTGCACTGGGCACGGTGCTCCACTGGACGAGACACTCACCCTTTCTGGGCTTATGGGCCCCACCTGTGACTGCCTTGGATGGGGTAGGATCAAGTTAAATTAGACACGGAGAAAATGGGTTTTTCCTTGTTTATATTGTTTGGTGGCTCTGGGGACTGAGCCTCACATGTCAGGAAGCGCTCTACCACTGAGCTACACTCAACACTGATGATAGCCTTTTAGAGACGAGTGGCCAACTGCAACCCAAAACCCACTTATTCATCACAAAGTGCCAACACTGTATTTAACTTTGAATACTGAAGTTTGAGTTTAGAAAAAAACAAATCATACATGAACTTATTTTGTCTTAAAAGCAAAACAAGATGCATACCATAGGTTCGCCAGCACTGCCATAATCATTTTAATTTATTTTGAAATACCTGACTCCAGGGAAATGTTCTGAAAACAGCAAAGTCTACTTTATGAATGATGACAAAGAGAGTGAAAGGAGGAGGGACAGAGGTAAAAGAGCATCCATATTAACCTAAGATTTATTGTTTAAGGCTAAATAACTCAATAAAAGAATGTTAACCATTCCTAACACTTCAGAATTCCTGACCCAGCTGTTTAGACTCTAGTTGCAGAAGATGGTTAACCTGAGAGACACTGATATGTCTGTGGCCCCAGATCCCTGCAGGGCCTCATTTCTCCAGTGGGGACACTTCTGTCCCCCAGGGAACAAGTAGTGATGTCTGAAGATGGCTGTGGTCAGCACAGCTCAGGGAGGGCTGCTGCTGGCATTGGTGACAGGAGACCAGGAATGGCACAAAGTGTCCTCTGATGCTAGGGTGGCCCCAGGACCAAGGGTTCCTGGCCCACAGGGCAGCGGTGTGGAGGATGAGAACACTGCTCTAGAGAGGATGGGTCACAGATCAGGCAACAGCCCAGGGCCAGCTCTCAGGAGGAGGCCTCATGGTGTCCACACCTTCTGCTCCTCTCCCTCCCCTCGAGGATGCTGCTCTCCATTCTGGGAGCTACTGAGACCAGTCCGCTGCATGGTGAAGGACCGAAGTGCTTGACTTATAGGACGTGGTGGCCTCAGCCACCTCCAGGCCTACAGCGACAAGAATAGTGTGGGGTGAAAGATGAGGCAGGGTGTGTAGCCCTTGCCTCACTCAGCTTTAAAGTGTTTCTGAAGGAAATTAAAGCAACAATGAATCGGTTTGTAAATCCCTTTCTCCGACACAGCATTAGCGACCTTCAAAAACGCAACCACAGGGAAGTCTGAGTTCAGTGCTCTTGAGGGAGTTGAAGTTGAAGAGGCCTAAGGTGTTTGCTAAACGGGCCCAGGAAGAACAGCTCCACCTGAAGCCTCCTCAAGTAGGTTACAGAGCAAGCACCTGGCCTGCAGGACTAAAGAACACAAAAATCGCTTGATGGTTGGCACCACCTATAATCCTGGCATGCAGGTGGCTGAGCCAGAAGGATCCCATTGTGTTTGAGGCCAGCCTGGGATACACACTGAGTTCCAGGCCAATCTGAAGAGATGAGGTTCTGGACCAGGAACTGAATATTAGACTTGGCCCTGGATATCCTCCATCCCAGTTCTACAGGGTTCCAAGGCCCTCTGAGACTCACAGGACCAGGACTGTGATACCTGTGTCCCCTGCATTGCCTGTCTCCTGTCCTGAGTTCTGGTGAGCAGTGCTCAACCTAGAAAGTCCCTCCCGCGCAGCAGCCCCATGACTCACAGCCTCATCCCTGTGCGAAACACAGGGCACACCTGCAGGGACTGACCTGCATCCCCAAGGCAGCCAGGGGCTCTGATTGGCTCTTGACAGAGTGGGATGGGGCCTCTCCCAGGAAGCAGGAGGATGCACTAAAGGAGAGTTACGATGCTCCAGGGTCAAGAGAAAAAGATGAAAGCTATAAGAGTGGGGCATGCCATGGCCAGTCCTCAGGGGTGCCACATTCCGGCCACTGAGCTGTCCCATCCTGGTACTGAGGACACCAAGGAGGGGTCCATCTGGGGACCTCCAACAAGGCAGGGCAATGTGGCCCTTTGGAAAAAGGGCAACTGCCCCACAGGCAGTCATGTCCCACATTAACAGAAGCCAAACTGTCCACCAACAGGTGTGGTGCATCATGCTTGCAATCCCAGCACACTGAGAGTCTGAAGCAGGAGGAATCATAAGTTTCAGCATGGCCTGGACAGTTGAGTGACTTAATCAGACCTTCACAAAATTAAAAAGTAGAGAGGGTTTGGGATATTTAGTGTAAAGACCTTGGATTCAGTCCCCAGCTTCCCAACTCTCACAGTCCTAAGGCTCAGGGTCTGCCACCATGATGCCTTGGGTGTCACCCCCTTCCTCCCCTCCAGAGGTCACACGGGACTGCCATCCACACCACCACCACCACGTCAGGGAGGAAGGTGCCCCTCACCCTGAGCAGCAGGTGCTGCAGGTCTTCAGAGTGGGCACCGCATCCTACTCCTACTGCTGGCTTCCTGGGATCATACAGTGGACCCTTAAGTTATGTTCAGCCTCACATGTGGACAACTTGGGTTATAACCACAATTTTAGTTTTAACTTAGGTCAGGAGTCTTGAGTTACAACTCAAATGCTCGCTGCTTGTATGGTTACAAGCAAAGACTTAAATTGCCAGAAAAGCATATATAAGCACACATAGGCATCACTCCGAGCCCAGAGTGCTGATGTTCTTATGGAAGGGGACTCTCCTTCTGAGTAATAACCATTTTCCACTTCAGCCTCCCTTCCTGCAAGCCAAGGACCTCAACTTGAATACTAAATACAGTGTGAAACTTTTATTTCTGGAAAACTAGGCACATTTTATAATACTTTGGTGAATACACTGGGAAAATGACTCAAGTGTTTGGTAAACTATGCATAGTATACAAGAGTTTTTATTCTGAAAGTTTATTCAGGAAGTGTTTCACTAACTAAGAGGTTCAAAATACATCATGGGTAGCTCCATTATTTCTTATGGGAAAAATAATTTTGACTTACCACCAACTTGAGTTATAACCAGCCCTCGGGAATACATTCAGTTTGTAAGTTAAAGGTTCAACATGCACCTGGGTTCACCTCTAGCAACAAGAGTCACAGCTTCAGTTGGACACTGAACAAAACTGCAGATATAATCAATGAATCTTGAGTAGATACAGATACAGATACAGATTTTATACTGAAGCAACCTGGGCATGGTGGGCATGCCTGTAATCCCAACACTCAGGAGGCTGAAATAGGAGGATTGCTGCAACTTCAAAGTCAGCCTGGGCTACAAACTGAGTCCAAGAACAGCCTGAACTGTATAGTAAAAGCCTGTTTAAAAAAAGAACAGCAGCAACAACAACAAACAAGCAAACAAATAATGCAGGAGCTCAAGAAAGCTATGGAAACAATGAATGCCCAACATAGGAAAGTACTGGATTCCATAAAACAGATTCAAATAGATATCAAAGAGATTAGAAATTCTGTTGAAAGCATATGCAGCAGAATAAACCAATATGAAGATAGAATATCATGTCTAGAAAATAGGGTTCTGGTTAGCCATCATCAAATGAGAGAATTCTCAGAAAGGGAAAGGATCCATGAAAAATCAATTCAACAGCTACTTGATGATGCCAAGAAGAATATTCGAAGATTAATTGGAATCAAAGAAAAATCAGAAGATAACACAAAGAATATAAAAATACCTGTTCACAGAAGTAATAGTGGAAAGCTTCCTAAATATGGAAAAAGAATTTGACATACAGATAAGTGAGCCATATAGAATTCCCACTAACTGTGATTAGGAAAAAAATACACCGAGACATATAATAGTCAAGATGCCCGAAATTCAACACAAGAACAGAGTAGTCAAAGCTGTTACAAAAAAGAAACTAATCATTTATAAAGGAAAATCCATCAGAAACACAGTAGACATCTTAACACACAGCTTGGAATCAAGTTTTTCAAGCTCTAAAAGAATGTAACATCCAAACCACGTAAGGACACACAGCAAGGACAGCTTGGAATCAAGTTTTTCAAGCTCTAAAAGAATGTAACATCCAAACCACGTACATATAGATCACAAAAGTATGTTTCAAAATTGATATAGAAATAAGATACTTCCATGACAACACCTGAAGAAATTCATGACCACCAAACAACCACTCAAAAAAGTTCTGAAGGATATTCAAGAAAACAAAACAACAAAGCAAACAATTCCAAGAATTTCAATAGAATTAATCTTCTGACAACCTCAGCAATTAAAGAGAAGGGAAATAAAGGGAATCAACTACAGGACAATAATAATATGATAAGGACAAGTCAATATCTACCACTTGTAACCATCAAGATGAATGATCTCATTCAGCAATCAAAAGAAACTAATGGGAAGAATGGATCAAGACACAAGATCCAAAATTAGGCAACATAGAAGAAACATATTTAACTCAAAAAGAAACTCATGGACTGAAATTCAAAGGGTGGAAAACAATGCTCCATGTGACAGGAACACAGGAAAAAAATCAGAGGTGGCTACTCTATTTGCAAAATGAATTTTAAGCAAGACTGGTTAAGAAATGGCACTATGGCAAAACAAAACACAAAAAGACTATAAACACATGGAAATTAAATAACACTTTCCTGAACAACCAATGTGTCACAGATGAAATTAAAAAAGAAGAGTTGCTACAATTAAATGATAATGCCAATATAACATATCAGAGCAATGAAAGCTGTCCTATGAAGAAAATTTATAGCAGTCAATTCCAATATCAGAAAAACAAAATGAACTCAAATAACCAGATGTTGAATTTCAAGGTTCTACAAAAAGAAAGGTCAAACACAAAGCTCCTATGAGGAAGGAAATTTTAGAGAGCAGAGCAGAAATCAATGCAATGGAACTTAGAAAACAATACAAAGAATCCCTGAATTATAGGTGGTTCTTTCAAAGATTGAATAAAATTGACAAACCTTTAGTCAAACTTATAAAAAAAAAAGAAGCAAAGAAAATCTACACAATTAGGATGGAAAAAAGGTGAAATCACAACAGACCCTGCAGATATACAGAAGATCAACAATACCTAGTTTAAGAATCTTTATTCTAATAAAATGGAAAACACAGAAGAAATGGACACATGAATGACCAAAACTGAATCAAGAAGACAGAAAAATTCTGAACAAACAAATATCTGTCAAGGAAATTGATAATGCATTTAAAAACCTACCAACAAAGATAAGCCCAGGCTGACAGATTCACCATTGAATTCTACAAGATGTTTACAGAAGACCTGATGCTGCTATTTCTCAAACTCTTTCATAAAATTGAAAAGAAGCAATGCTCCCATATTCACTCCTGGAAGCAAGTATTACCCTGAGAAAAAAAGTAGAGAAGAATACAACCCAAAAAGAGAATTACAGGCCAATCTCCTTAATGAACATGGTCACCAAATCCTCAGTAACATACTGGCAAGCAGAATGCAGCAAATCATCAGAAAGAGTATATGTGAGACAGACGTGCCTCTGTGTGCCTGCTGCCATCGGGATGCTTGCTTCCTGGAGGCAGCCAGTGCAGGACAGGAGAAACAGCCAGACATGCTCCTGTGCACCTACCACTATCAGGACACTTACTTCCTGTGGGCAGTCAGCATGGGCCAGGAGAAACAGTCAGATATACTGCTGTATGCCTGCCAGCACCAGGATTCTTGCTTACCCCAGGTGTAAAGTACAGGCAGGGAGAAATATCCAGATGTCCCCAAAGTACTCACAGCCTGCCATCAGGATGCTTGCTTCCCATGGGGAGCCAGCATGGGCCAGGGGAATAAGACAGACATGCCCTTGTGTGCCTACCACTGTCAGAGGAGTCGCAGTGTAGGCACACAGGCTAAGAGAAGCCATGCCACCACACAGCCACGCACATTGGAGAAGCCTCTGTGCAGCCACACTGGTCTGGAGTATCCCACCCCACATTTCACTGCCTCCCTGGGAACCTGGGTTTGGAGAAACACAGGTGCCTGTCCCATTGTCCTACACCACAGAAGGGCATCCAGCAAGGGAAATGCCAGGGACCCCACAACTTGCTTGTCCAGAGGAACCCAGGAAAATGTCAAATGAGCAAAAGGCTGTCTCAGACCTCCCACCCACACAGAACAAGTCTGGGAGATATAGACATAGAAGAAATTAGAAGTCACACACCTGAAATCTCTGAAAGGGTAGCAACTGAACTAAAGAAACAACTTCATGAGGCTGAAAAAGTAATCAGATCAGAAATAATATCTCAGGTAAAAGAAGAAATCACAAACAAAATGAAAAAATTGCTGAGCATATCTAAAGAAGACATGGATATAAAAAGAAGAGGAGCATAGGGAAATGAATGAAACCTTGAATGAACAATATAGGAAGGAATTACAACATATGAACCAGATTTAAAGAGATACCCAGAAAATTAAAAACTCGATTGAAAGCTGGCAAAATCGCTTGAAAGAAAGTAAAGATAAACTTTCCGATCTTAAAGACACGATTGCAGCTAGCAACTGTGAAAGGAAAGATCTCTTAAAACTAACAAGGAACTAGGAAATAATAATTCAACAGCTACAAAAGGATGCAAAGAAAAATAATTTAAGACTGTTAAGTGTCAGCAAAAAAGCAGGGGTCAACATAAATGACATAAAAAGACTATTTACAGAAGTAATAGCAGAAAACGTCCCAAGCATGGGTAAAGGCCCTGGGAAACAAATAAGCAAAGCATAGAGAACTCCAACTAGGTAAAATCAAAATAAATCTACACCCAGACATATAATAATCAAGATCCAAGAAATTCACCACAAGAACAGAATATTAAAGGCTACTGGAGAAAACAAACAGATCACCTGTAAAGGAAAACCCATCAGAATCATGAGATTTCTCAGCATAAACCATCAACTCAAGAAGAGCTTGAAGTATTTCAAGTCCTGCAAGAAAACAACTTCCAACCCAGACTGATGTATGCTGTAAAACTATCTTCCAAAATTAACAGGGAAATAAGATACTTCCATGATAAAGAACACCTGAAGGAATTCATGATCACCAAACCAACCATTCAAAGAGTGCTGAAGGATATTCTAGAGAGAGATAAATCATGGTTCTAGGAACAACAGCAGAGGGGATAATCAAGCAGGGCAGGCAACCGAATGGAGGGGGAAAGTGGAGGGCCAACATCAGGAGCATAGCACAGCAGAGACGAGCCCATGCACACCAGTTGTAACCATTAATGTAGATGACCTCAATTCACCAATAAAAGGAAACACAGGGAGAGTGGATCAAGAAACAAGATCCAGGCCATTCACAGACTGGGGTTAGAAAGAACACTTGCTGCAGCACCAAACAAGCCCAGTCCAGGAGCCGGCACTATGTGCGGGCCTCTGGTGGACTGGGAACAACTAGATCCAAGCCTCTCCCCGTGATTCAGCACCATTCACGGATCTGGGTAAGATAGATCAATGGCCACAGCACCAAACAGGCCCAGTATGGGAACGAGTGCCCTGCACAGGCCACAGCAAGACTGGGAACAGCCAGATCCCAAGCCCCTTCTGGCATGTAGGCTGCAAGACAAGAAGTTCCATCCTCCTGCAAGTGATCAGTTTATCCGGAGAAACATGGGCTGTGACAAAAACTATTGATGTGAAATGCAATTGGATGCCTGTGGTGCTTTGGTATTTCACTAACATTGCAGGTCTAGGGCCAGTGGTCTGATCATAGGTTCAGAGGATATAGCTGGGCAGTGTGTCATCTGGGCGGGGGGTCTCCTTCTGAGGGTTGCAACTATTGTTGATTCTCTATGCTCTTGTTTTAGGGTCCTATGTCATTTTCATTATTTTGTTGAGTTAGGCTTCATTCTCTTCTGTTTTGTTTGATTATGTTAAATCCCAACACAGGAGAAGCTATTTCAAAGATAGTGAAGTATATTATGGTCACAATTTTGGATTTACTATTGGCTTGTTTTGAAGTCCTTTATCACATTCATTGTTTTGTTTTTATCGTTTCTATTCTATTCTGTTCTGTTTGATTTATACTATATCCGAAGTTATCTGGAGCTATTTTGAAGACACCAAGGGGCATTATGGTAACTACTGTTGATTTCATAATATTTTGAAATCCTGTATCTCTTACACTGGTTTGTTTTGATTGCTTTTATTCTATTATATACTCTTTAAAATAAAAAATTTTTAAAAAGAAGGAAACAAGATCCATCAATATGCTGTATACAAAAAACACATTTAACTCGAAAGGAAATTCATAGACTGAAAGTCAAAGGGCAGAAAATAATGTGCCACGTGACAGGAAACCAGAAAAAAGCAGGGGTTGATTACACATCTACTGCAGAATGGATAAGAAAGATACAGTATTTTTATACAATGGAAAGCTACTCAGCTATAAAGAAAGATAATGTGAGGCTCTTGTAGGTAAATTGAAGCAACTTGAGATCATGCGCATGGGTGAAATGGTTCAGACTCATATGGGTGAACATTGTGTTGTCTCCCTAACAAAAAACTGAAGGAGTTAGTGGGATTTAAAATGTACAATAGATATGGTGAAACTGATACAAGAGGAAACATCTAACAAGGGAAGGTGGTAGCCTCTGTTGATTTCCTATTATTTTGTTTTGAATTCCTGTATCATTTCCATCATTTGGTTTGATTTCATTCTATCTTGTTTTGCTTGGTTTTATTAATTCTGAATATATGAGCAGCTATTTTGAACACAACGAGATATATTATGGTAGCCATTATTGATTTATTATTATTCAGTTTTGAAGTCCTTGAACACTTCCATTGTTTTGTTTTTATTGGTTTTATTCTGCTTTCTTTTGTTTGATCATATTATATCTGATAGTATGGACAGCTATTTTGAAGAAATTGAGAGGCATTAGGGCAGCAATTGTTGATTTCCTACTGTCTTCTTCTGGAGTCTGTATCACTTTCATTGTTCTGTTCTGATTGCTTTTATTCCATTTTATTTTGCTTGGTTTTAACTCAGTAGTATAAGTGCCTGCCTGGCAAGTGCAAGTCCTGAGTTTGATTCCCAGTACCAAAAAAAAAAAA
>RJWM01046570.1:0-12282 GCA_004363535.1 Dasyprocta punctata
CGCTGGCGAGAGAGAGGGCAGAAGCCAGGAAGCAAGCAAGAGGAAGACCCGCCTTCCCTTATACTGTATCTCAGCTCCACCCCTGGGCGGGTGTAGCAGTCACGTCATTAATCCTGGCGCCATTAATCCTGGCGCTAGACAACAAACTGATCACAAGTGTCAGACTCAGCCCCATCAAAAGTATGAGGACTTGGGGGTACATAGCATATCCTATACACACGTGCAGACCTATGACGTTGGCTGATTAGCCATGGTGTTCCCAGGAGTGAAATAGGAAGCCTACAAAATTTTTACTAGATTTATATAAATGGAAAAATTTAGAGGCAAATGAACAGAACCTTACTTCAAATCGTGGTAACAGGTAGTCACGGCCCCTCAACCAGTTCCCAGATTTGAGCCAATTTACAGATCCAGAACCCCTCGAATGATGGGGAGGCCAGGTCCCCTTGGAGAAGGATCCTGATGTTCCAAAAATTTATACCGTTAATCTTCCCATCCTTCCCCAGAGGGACCTGAGGCCCTTTGCGAGAGTGACTGTTCATTGGGGAAAGGGTAATGATCAGACGTTTTGGGGACTACTGGACACTGGTTCTGAACTAACACTGATTCCAGGGGATCCAAAACATCATTGTGGCCCTCCAGTAAGGGTAGGGGCCTATGGAGGTCAGGTGATCAATGGAGTTTTAGCAAAGGTCCGACTCACAGTGGGGCCAGTAGGTCCTCAGATTCATCCTGTAGTCATTTCCCCTGTTCCAGAGTGTATAATTGGGACAGATGTGCTTAGTACCTGGCAGAATCCTCACATTGGTTCCCTAACCTGCAATGTGAGGGCTATTATGGTTGGGAAGGCCAAATGGAAGCCACTAGAGTTGCCTTTGCCTGGTAAAATAGTGAACCAGAAGCAGTATCGCATTCCTGGAGGGATCCCAGAGATTAATGCCACCATCAAGGACTCGAAGGATGCAGGGGTGGTGGTCCCCACCACATCTCCTTTTAATTCTCCCATTTGGCCAGTGCAAAAGACAGAATTTGGTACCAGAGGAGTGGGGTCATTGCTGTGACTATTCCTTACCATGTGGTTCGAGAGCCTTTGGAAATGGCTTGCAGGGAAAGTTTGGAAAGGTTCGGAGATGCCGTCTACATGCATAGAGCTGGAACAGCTTAGGCTGTTTTGTATGGGAGATTCTGGTCAGAACTCAGGAGACCAGAAGGCTGATAGAAAGCCTGCCAGTAAAGGCCAGGCTAGGGAGATTTCTGCTGGGAAGAAGAATAACACTGGGTGTTGGGCTCCACACGATGTGTGTTATGGTTTGGCAGAAAGTTTGTCTGTTTTGCCCATGCCCAGACTTTGCCTGAGACTGAGATTAAGAGCAAAGGATTAATTACTCTACAGACAGAAATTATGAGGCAGCCAAACATTGAAATGGTGGCCTGGCTTTTGCTGGGGGCTCTTAGCCAGGTTTATGTTGTGGATAAAGAGCAAGGAGCCCAGCATGGCGATTTAAAATGTGAGTTTGGCCAGGAAGCTGTGGACTGTAAAGATGGAGCTGAGACCTTGATTGCTGAGAAGGAACAAAGAGTAAAAAAGATGGCCTGGGGGCATCCTGGGAAGCAGCGGGCCTATGCCCTTTGCAGCCTCAGGCCTTCAAAAGTGAAAGAGTTTGCTTGGAGGAAAAAGCCGCAGAGTGCCCTGTCCCAGAGTGGCGACAAAAAGCCGCAGAGTGCCCTGTCCCAGAGCGGTGACAAAAAGCTGCAGAGTGCCTTGTCCCAGAGTGGCGACAGAGGCCACGCCATGCCCAAAATGGCAGTGGCCACACTGGATTCCAGAATGGCGGCATAGAGAAGCTGTTCCTCACAATCAAGTTCAGAGAGCTCAGCGATCCAGGCAGTTGACCCCTACAGCCAAGAGAGAGGAAAGCCTGGCTACTGCTCCAGCCTGCAGCAGACCTTGGCGGCATCCACGTGGTGCTGGTTTTAAGTACAAGAAAAAGCTAAGGCAGCTTCCTCCTTGCCTGCAGAGAGCAATGTGTAAAGATGTAAGGGTGGAGCCAAGGAACATGGATCATCCAAGGAAGGCTTTGGAAGTTAAAACCCCTGAAAGTGTCGCAGGGGTGGAGTCACTCAAGCCTATTGGAGCTTGTAACCAGATTACTTCAGATGCTGAGCAGAGAACTCCAGGACTCAATGTTTGCCCTGCTGGATTTTGGACTTGCTTTGGTTTCAATGCTTTGTATTCCCCTGTTTGTAACTTTTGGAATGGTAATATTTATCTTGTGCCTTTATATGTTGGAAGTGCTTAACCTTGTTTTCATTTGTACAGGGGGTTACAGTTAAGAGTTTGCCATAGATCCTGGAAGAGATTTGGGACTTTGACATTTCAGCAATGCTGAAACTGTTAGGACTTTGGCAACCTTTGGAGATGGACTAAATGGTTTTTGTATTAAGAATATAAATGAGTCCTTGGGGGTCCAGGGGTGGAATGTATGGGGTATGCAGTGTACCCACAAGTCCTCATATAATTTTGATGGGGCTGAGTTATTGGTTTGTTATTGGTTTGTTGATTGACAATGTGAGCTTTGTGCCCGCCCAGGGGTGGAGCTGACATACAGTGTAAGGGAAGGTGGATCTTCCCCTTCCACCTTCTCTCTCTCTCTTCTCTCTCTTACCAATGCACCTTGCAGCTTGCAGCCACCATGAATGGTAGTCCCGTCACCCCATGCCGCCTTGGAGCCAACTTTATGGACTGAAACTCCTGAGAAACTGTAAGAATAAACCTTTCCTTCCCTAATTTTGGGCGTCAGGTGTTTTGTCTCGGCAACGAGCGAAAAGTAACCAAGACAGAATGAGGACTTGGGGGTACACTGCATACTCCATACAGCAGGTGTCTCAGTCATGGGGTGCTGCCTTTCCTGAAATCCAGATGATCCCTGTTTAGGCAGGAGGCTTCTGGGTGTCACTGAATGTCCCTGAAAACCTCTTATCTTGGTGTCCTCAGATTTGAAGAACAAACTCATGTAAATTCAGGGCTGCCAACCCTGTCTGCAACTCCTAGCTAGACTCTCTAAGTGATCAGCCTGTCATTCTGCAGAGCTGAGGTGAGATGTGACCCAAGATTTACAGGGACAAAGGATGCAAATGTCAAGCTTTGCTCTACTGTTAGTTACCTGTTGGGCATCTGCAGGCCAAGTGAAAGGTCATGGTACTACAGGTGGCTAAGTCAGAAAGTAACACACAGTCAGAGAGGGACTGGGCCCCCAAGGGAGTCAGGGCAAACATAAAGACATCAGAATTGTGGCTGGAGGCACATCTGAAGAAAGCTGGGCCTCGAGATTGAGACATAGTAGCCAGGCTTGAGAACCTTCTTAGAGATAAACAGCAGCTGGGATCATACGGTAATCAGCACCCCCAGGTCCAGTGGGCCAGACAGGCACCAGGCACATGGGAGGGTGATCGGAATAGCCAGACCCAAACTGCCCTCCCTCCCTAAGATGCCTTTGTTCTTTCCATGCACCCTTCCTACATGACCCACTTCCCTATTGGGCCAATATCAACTAAGCAGCTGTAATTGTAATCCTATAGGTTGATCATAGTCTGACCCATGTTGTACCCACACTGTGACTTTGCTGAATACACTGCTCCTGATAAAAGGCCTCAGTGGCCAGCCCACTTGAGAACCCTCCTGGAAATCCCAGAGCTACTCTTTTCATTTCCAGTAAAATTCTAACTTCTACCTTTGGTTCATGACTTCGTTCTTCAATGTTACGAGACCATGAACTTGGACATCTGACATCTAACAGGTCAGGAGTTCAGTGGTTTGTAGCAAAAATGGATTTTAAGTCCATGACTGTCAGGAGAGAACACAAATCATGCTTTTAATGAGTAACAGGCAAAGGAGATTTTGGGTTCCCCATCCCCATGGAGATCCTGCTCTCCAGTGGTTCCAACTCCAGCCCTGCCCCCATGGACTACTTGGGATCCTCTTCTCATGGTAAACTCCTTCCTCTCATTATATCCTTTTTGTAGCTTTCCAGTTCCTTGGACCAGTGGGAACTGCTGTGGCTCCTTGGGCTATGGCTAAACCCTCTCAGCACCACCTCCCTTTTTGAGTCACAGTCTCACTATGTAGTTCAGGACAGACTTGAACTCACTATGTAGCTCAGGCTGGCCTCAAACTCACAGTGATCCTCCTGCCTTAGCCTCCTTAGTGCTGGGATTACAGGTGTGTGCCACAATATCCAGCTTGTCTCCCTTTTTAATGTAATTTTTTCATGGTTGGAGACCATGAGTTAAGCCATTCTTTTTTATGGTTAAAATGAAAACAAAGGAATGTATATTTCAGTATTGAAGTCCCAATATTGAATGTTGTATTCCACATATTGTATGTTATAATCCAATCACGGTAATTCTTTTTTCAGTCCACCTTGTAATTCAAGAAGTTATATTTGTAATCCCCTAGAAACGTTATTGGAATTCCAGCAAGTTAATTCCAATCTGCCACCTCCAATGCAACCTGTGGATAGAGTAAAGACACCAAGAGATATTCAAAGTTATGGGGAGCCAAAGGGTGCTAATCCCAATCTCCATGAGCATATGCAAAGGCCATGATCTAACGCTTCTCCCAAAATTTATTATTTTGTGAAAAAAGGAGTGGTTCAAAGATGAGTGACAGGGAGGATGGCAGAAACTATGAGTAACTTGAGCTGACTAGCCAGGTGGGGAAGAAAAGCATCTTTACAATATGCAGGGAGGATGATATGCAGAAGGATCAGTCTGCATAACACAATTAGGGAAGCATTTGAATTGTTTTGAGAGGCTGTTGCTTCAGTTTCTGATATGTAAACTTTTTACCCTGGGGACTCCTAACCTCTTACTCTGAGGCTTGTACCCAGTTGACATTCCTGTAGCTAGGTGGCTCTGCCATCCCTCTGCACTCGGATCTGTTACAGAGAGCACTATGGGAGGAAACAGGAGACTGTCAGGTTGGCCTCAAGAATTACACATTAGTACCTCAGCTAACTTTATTTCCATCACTTAGAACCAATTAAAGGGAGAAGGGAATAGCATAGCCCACACTATACATATTAGTATGTGAAAATAAAACTAGATTTAATTAATACCGAAGCAACTGTTCTACGTTCAAGGGAAGCCACCCAAATTGCCTCCTACACTTCAGGACTAGCTCCAATGATAGCTCTTCCTAAATTTGAACCTACCTAATACCAAAGCCATGTACCTGGGACAACTTCCTCACCCCACTTGTGCTACTTTCCTATGGTTTCTTCACCTTGTGCTGTTAGCAGAGGAGAGCTTGAGAAAGCAGGATATAGAGCAGCAGAGTCTGTACTCTGTTTTCTCTCCCTCCCATTCAGTACTCTGAGCCCTAGATAGAGTTGTTTTTCAGAAATAAGATTCCACAATGTACCCAAAGGAGTGTGCACTGGTGATCAAGAGATGAATTTTACTTCATTATAATGTCCAAACTTCCACCAAGAATAGGATTGGGACCTGCACAAAAACAAGAGAAGGAGGGATTTTTGGACCTTAACTCATCACCTGTTACCCACTACAGGTGAAGATGTCTTTTCCCACAATCCTCTTGTGCAGGATATAGGAATTCACCCTCCTAGCTCCTATACTCCCATCAAGGCCATGACAATGCCAAGGATGACAGTATCTGCTCACCCATATTGTATCTAGTAAGAAAATCCCCTAAAACTCCAGGAGGAAGTTTCTGAAAATACCATACTCAGGGCCAGGGATTTAGCTCAGCAGCTTAAGTGCTTTCCTGGTAAGCACAAGGTCATGAGTTTGATCCCTGGTACAAAAAAAAAATTCATACTCAGCTGGACTTGGTGGTGCATGCTTCTAATCCAAACATTCTGGGTGGCTGAAGCAGGAGGATCACAAATTTGAGACAAGCCTGGGCAATTTAGCAAGACCTTGTTTCAAAATAAAAATCAAAATATGGTCTGGTGATGTAGTCCAGTGCAAAAACCCTGGGTTCAACTTCAATACTACATTGATTATTGCAGAACTGGAACTGAACTGAATGGAAGACACACAGCACCGAGGTACTTGAAAGGCAACAGCTTTATTATGCTGGCAGGCTGGTGGGAACCCATTTCCAAATCACCAGCCCTGACTAAAAGTAGAACAAAAACTTACATATGTTGCAAGCAGGAAGTATGAAAGCTGATAGCAGGTTATTTTACAATTGGTTACATATGTTTTGTCATACATTGTTAGGTAGATTCATTTCAGGCAGGATTGGTTGGGGGTGTTGCTTATCATATGGCAGGAAGTTCAGAGGTTTGAGGAAGTAGGTAGAATCAATCATGTCCTTGACTGGGCTAGTCTGTCCTGAGTGGTAAGTCCTAGAAACGAGCCAGCACAACAGGATACTTTATAGGCTGGGCAGTGCAGCTGGGTTACATTATCTTGTAAGTTGCAGCCAGTGTGATATATCAAGACTGAGTCTGACAGTCCAACTATGAGACAGGCTGCACCTGCATATCCTGTCCTTGACATAGTGTCAGGCTGTGAGTTTTAAAATTTCTGCCACAAAATGAATAAATAACCAAAACCCAGACTCAAGACACCTAGGGCTAGTCCCTCCTTGGGTGACTGGGCCAGTCTGATCTCAACCAAGTGGGCCCTTTTAGCTCTTCTTTCCTTCAAGCTGAAGTCCCCTCCACATCCACTCTTCCTTAGCAGAACAGCTTCTGCCTGCACTGCTGTGCCCTCAGAGATCCCAATCTTGGCAGGTAAACCAGTTCCCTGCCTCACTTAGTAACCAGAAGTGAGACAGCAACGGTCTCACACTGTGTCTGTGCTGGTCTCGCACTGTGCCTGTGTTGGTGTACACTGTCCCTGTGCAGGCTGCTTGCCCTTGGGATGCCACCGAGCTTGGTGTCCTGGATGGCAGCAAAGTGGTTCCCTGTGATCTCTTTGTCTGCAACAAATAAATTCCACTCTGTGTGACAGCTATTCTTGGTGCTTTGTTCTGATTCCATTCCCACTGAGTCCAGTGATGCCATGGACTTATAAGGCATAGCAGTTCCCTGAACATTGAGGAAGCAGAGGAGCAGGTACACCTGAGCCTGCTTGAGCAGCTGCCCCAGAGCAAAGGCTTCCCTGTGCCCTGCAGTCTGTTTCCTCATCACCTGCTGACCTCACATACCACATTGAGGAGGGGCTGCCTTGAGTTGGAGTCCTTGTTACTGTAGACAGTGTCCTGATGTGAGCAGTGATTCCTACCTGAGCACTGAGAAGCAGGAAAATCTTGACTTGAAAACAGTCTTGGGCCACACAGTGACCTTGTCTGAAAAAAAGAAGTGAGGGTGGGAGGAAGAAAGAGAAAGGAAAATAGTGGAGCATGGAGGTGCATTACATTGTTAGGGCAAGCAGGATACCAAAAGTTTTCAGATGGCATAAGGAATCAAGCATGCACTCAAAGAGGTGGAGAAGGCTGGATCCTTCATTTTGTTACAGGCAGCTAAGTTAGTTAGAAGTATTATAGGCAGTCAGGGAGGGCTAGGTCCTCCAAGGAGCCAGTGAAGAAGCCCAGATACCTTGTAACTGTGGGGGAGACAGACACCTCCTGCTGTGGGCCAGGCCTCAAGACCAAGAAAAACAAATGCACCCATATCCTAAGGATTGATATTCTAAATAGTTCTCCATCACCCTGAGGAAGTCAGGAGTCACCATCTCTACCCCTTATAGGAAGAGTCACTGTTTTGTATTTATGTCCATTTGATATGTGACTCGCTTCCCCATTTGTCTCTGAACTAATCAACTTTAGCTGAGCAACTAATCTTGTTGCTTAACCATAGTTCTGTCCCACTTTATGCCCACCTTGTGAGTTCCCAGGATTTCCTCACCTTGGACCCATCAATTATTGTGGTTTTATTCTATAAAAGTCCCTGGAAAAGACAGAGCCTTTGGCAACCTGTTCAGGACCGCTTCTGTCCCTCAGACAGATTTCCTTTTCTCAATAAATATATTCTGGTCTTAGCCTCCAGTGTGCCTAAAATTCACTCTTTGATTTTAGAAAACATGAATTCATGCCAGACACATAGTAGGTTGGGAGCTTCATTCCCCTATAGCATTTGGAGGTCTTCCACCAAGATCATTTGATGGAGGTAAGAGTTTGCTTTTGTTTCATAGACTCTGAACTGGGACTCACTTAAGTAACAAATTTTTATGCTTTAAATTTTGTTTTGTCTTTCCCCATTGTTTATAAATGCTTTGTCTCTTATATAGTTTTTTTTTAGTACTGGTAAATCTAAGTTAAAACATGGGAAAATTATAAGGTTATGATATTTCTTTAATGAGACATTTTTATTATTTTGTTCTTGTACATATTGCATTTAAATTAGTTGCTAAATTTACTGGTACTCCTTGCTTGACTGTATTTAGACAATAGCACTAGAGAGAATAATATTAGAACACTCCCATTAGACTTTAATGTAAACTCCTGTAAAAGTATTCTTAGATGAAATCTAGCTCAGACTTAGAAAATATACATGCCTACAGTAAAATCAGGACTCCTTCCACCATTTAAGTGGTGCTAGGCTGGTGGCCAGTCTCAAGCCTTGGAGGCAAGGTTTCACTGAGACAGACTGGCTCTTTTCCTCCTCTAAACTCTAGAGGAAATGTGAGACCTGCTCTGCTTCAGTTTCCTTTCTTTGGCTTTACTTCTACTCATTTCCCCACTTTGTACTTTCTTTATAGAGACATGTAAAATCACAAAGAACTCTATCCAACCTTTTCCTCCTAAGTCAAGCCCATAGGAAATGAGCATTTACTAATGCCAAAGACAGGGAAGTCATCTTAGATAAAGGACACATACCCTGTCTCTGGGTCAGATGACACATCAGAATTGTGCCTGTCCAGGAGAACACACATAAAAACCATGTCCTGCCTTAGTGTTCTGGGGCAAAATATCCTCTGAAGATTGAACCTGAGACACAGTGGGGAGAACCAACTTACACATAACAATGGAAGGAGCTATTCCCCAAATCAGCACACTTATGGGACCTAAACATTTAGACTAAGGAGGCTCTCCAAGCTTTCAAGTTGTGGACTTTAAAACCTTTATTGTAAATTTATACAACACTGGGTAATGATCTTGCTCAGACTTTTAACTATCCCTTATAGAACCTTGACAAATGGTGGTTCCTCTGCCAACTAATTAATTGCTCCTATAGCAGCTGTCACCCTTCAAAGCAGAGGACAGATTTCCTCAGCATCTGCTTGTTGAATCCCCATTGAAGGCAGTGGCCAATGGAGTCAATGGAATCTTGCCCAGACACACAGCTGGATTTCTTTCTGGAGACTGACCTCTGGTTATCTGAGCCAATAGAAACTGAGAATTGAGGGTTCCTAGCTAGGGTGGCTCTCTGGGAGATATCCAAAAGTTCCTCAGTGGACATTGGCTCATGACTACTGAAAATCTCCACTTATCTCTTATCTTTATTTCTCTGCTAGTAGACTAGGAACTCTCACTAAGCCTTTCACTGGATTTTTAGATAATTTAGACTACCCCTCCCCTCAGAGATTAAGCTGAGGCAGTTTGCAACAACTGCTTACATTCTACAGCAGTTAGTAAGGGAAGGATTTACATTTGTGTCTTACATATGTTAATCAAGAGTAAATATCACCCATCACTCTGGAGGCTGAGGTAGGTGGAGTGTTGTGAGTTTGAGGCCCGCTTGGGCTACAATGTGAGCACAAGGCTGGCCTGAGCTACATAGTGCGACCCTGCCTCAAGAAAACTAGGGCCAAGCCCGGCGTGGTGGCACATGCCTTTAATCCCAGCACTCGGGAGACTGAGGTAGGAAGAGCGTTGTGAGTTCTAGGCTCGCTTGGGCTACAATGCGAGCGCAAGGCTGGCCTGAGCTACATAATGCGACCCTGCCTCAAAAAACTAGGGCTGGAAGTTTGGCTCAGTGGCATAAGCTCCTGTCTGGCAGGTGTGAAGCTGTGAGTTCAATCCCCAGTGCTGCAAAAACAAAACAAAACAAAACAAAACACTGGGGCTGGGAGTTTGGCTCAGTGGGTTAAGTGCCTGTCTGGCAGGCAGTCAGTTCAACAACAACAACAAAAAGAGTAAATAGCATTTTTCTTTTCTGGGTGTCTACAAGGCTGATATCCTTTTACTAACATATTAAGTGTGATTGCTAGATGATAAATAATAAATTTAACCTGTGAGCATCAAAGATATAAAATTTATTTTATGTTATTTTATTTGTAGCATTGGGGATTGAACTCACAACCTCACGCCCACCAGGCAGGCACTTAAGCTGCTAAGCCAAAACCCCAGTCCCAGTTTTTTGAGGCAGGGTTGCACTATGTAGCTAAGACCAGCCTTGCGCTCGTGTTGTAGCCCAAGCTGGCCTCGAACTCACAACGCTCTGCCTACCTCAGCCTCAGATATAAAAATTTAAGTAATGCATGGCCATATCCTGTCACTAGAAAAGATTGCCTAAGTAATTATGTTACAGGGAAACTGAGTTAGATATATTATAGGCAGTCAGATAGGGCTAGGTCCTCAAAGGAACCAGTGCAGAAGTTCAGACACCTTGTAACCTCTGAGGAGACAGGCACCTCCTGCTGTGGGCCACATATCAAGACAAAAGGTAAAACAAATACACCCATATCCTAAGGATTGATATTGCAAATAGTTCTCTACCCCTGAGGAAGTCAGGAGTCAGCATCCCAACCCCCTACAGAAAGAGTCACTGCTGTTAAGCATCCCCACTTACTACGTGACTTCTTTCCTCATTTATCCTTGATTTAATCAATTTTACCTGAGCAGTTAGTCTTATTGGTTAACTGTAGTAATGTCCCACCTTATGCCCACCTTGCAGGTTCCCATTTTCCCTGCCTTGGACCCGTCTAACCTCATTGTTTTACTGTATAAAAGTCCCTAAAAATGACAGCATCCTTGGCAACCCGCTCGGGCCCCCTTCTGTCCCTCAGACAGAAGCTTTCTTTCTCTCAATAAATATATTCTGCTCTTACCCTCCGTTGTTCCTAAAACTCATTCTTCGATTTTAGAGAACACGAACTCGCGCCAGACGTATAGTAGGTTGGGAGTTTCATTCCCCCTTATCATTTGGCGGTCTGGGATCATTTTTCCTATATCAATTAGAAGACACAAGTGCCTTGGAGACTTTGCCCAAGAGCCCAGGGCAGAGTTCCTCAAAGTTATTTGTTGTCTTTATTTCCAAGAGAATCTCCTTCATAGAACAGAGAATTGCTCTAACTTACCTTTTTACAATAAACAAAAAGCAATAGTTTATTATAAAGTTATGCTTATTTCTTTAAGCATTCCTTATGGAAACAAAGCTCATGAGCTATCTGGGAAGGTAAGATTGCATGCCAGGCAGAAAGTGGATAGGGTGGCTGAATTTATCTTCCACTCTCTCCAGAGGACATCCACCTGCCCTAGAGCAGAGTCAACCCAAGGGTTGCCTTAAAAACATTTATCAAATAATAATAAAAAGGGACACCTTAATTTATCTCCTTTTTGCATAGTTAGATAGCTCAATATCAATATTTCATAGCTCAGCAAAAGTTCCTGAGAGTGATTCCTGGTACCAAAAAAAAAAAAAAAAAAAAAAAAAAAGGTTTCATACCTTGCTTTTTGCATTACAGGCATAGACAACTCAATGCAGAAGCCCCTAACTCCTTTGGAATGCATTCTTAAGCACTGGAAGATGTTTGACCCTTCCATGTTGAAAAAGAACCATTTGATATTTCTCTGCACATGTGTGTGATCTACCTACCCCATAGAGCCAAAATGGAATGCAGAGGGAAGTATTAATTATGCTGTTCTGTTGCAACTAAAACCATACTGTAAGAAAGAGGAAAAATGGTTAGAATTGCTTTATGTTGAAACTTTACATTAAGAGATAGCTCTTATTTATGCTCCAGGTATAATTATAATCCTTATGAGACTACCCCCATTCATAGGTCTCTTTCTCTCAATGACTTAAAACAAATTAAGCTAGAACTAAGAAAATTTTCTGATGACCCTGATAAGTACATAGATGTCTTTAGAGGATTTACTCAGAGCCATAAGCTACATTGGAAAGATGTGATGTTACTCTTAGATCAAACATTGACTTCTAGTGAGAGACAGGCAGCATTACAGGCTGCTATTGCCTTTGGAGATGAATATCATAGTGTTAATTTTAAAAGGCCAGAAGATAGACAGCCAGGGGAACCACCAGTTCCCACTGGGGCATAAGCAGTTCCCACCCAAGATCCCAGCTG
>RJWM01046571.1:0-12282 GCA_004363535.1 Dasyprocta punctata
TTTTCCTTTTCTTCAACACTTGGGCTTAAACCCAGGGCCTTCACACTGAGCTATATCCTCAGCCTCCCCTCACCCCGACAAATTTTTAAATTTCAGACAGGGTCTTGTTTAGTTACTGAGCTGTCCAAGTTGGGCTCAAAGTTGCAATCTTCCTGCCTCAGCCTCTCAGAGATTATGTGTGCCACCATACCCAGTTTGAGGCCATTATTAAATAAAGTAAGGGTTACTGCAACACAACTATTGTAACACAACAATAGTGAATCTAATGACCAAGACAGCTATTAAGCAGCCTATATTGCAGACATACAGTGGGAAAAAGGATATGTTGTAGTCATGGTTTACAACGGAAAAGAGTTAATGAAGACACATAATTTATAGAATTATCTCATAATATTCACCCAAAGAGTCAAATGCAAAAGAGTACAGAAGATCTGCCCACACACTAGAGACTTAAAGAATCCAGCTGAGGGCCTGGATCCCATGGCAATGTCCTCCATGAGACCAGCTGGAGGCTTAGAGCCCACAACAATGTCTCATGCAAGTCTCCCGCAGTCAGTGGTGGAAGCTAGAAAGTCTGAGTCTGCAGGATGAAAGATCTACATTGGAGCCAGGAAGTGACACTCAAGATAAGGACCAGAGTTCCCTCAAAGAGAAATGGAGCCATCCTCAGTGACAGTGGGGACCTGAATTCCTCTGACAATGAGAACAGACGAGTTCATCTCAGGACATGCAGTGTGACAAGCTTCTCCAGGAGAATCAACAGCACACCCTCCCCGACACCAGTTCGCTTTCTATGCTGTTGCAACAATCCTCAGGTGGGCCTTCCACACCCCGCACCATGCTGATTCGGTTCAGCTGGGTGTTACAAGTTGCTCACCAGTTGTCAGCCCACCACAGGATAATTCAAGTCCCAGTTGGGATAGAGCTGGGTGGCACAAGAGACCATCAGGCTACTCAGAAAGGTGTATAATTTCAAACTTGGGAATTGTTTATTTATGGAAGTTTCCATTTCTTATTTTCAGATGGCAGCTGACCACTGGTAACTGAAGCCAAAGGCAGTAAAACTGTGAATAAGAGGAAACAATTATCATCTCTACTCCTCACAAGGTAGTATTAATATTTATGCAAACAAAGTCTCATTGCTATGGCTAAGGGTCTTATTTCTGAACCAGATGCATTCAGAAAAGAATGTTGCTAAGTAACATGCAGAATTCATTGCAAAAAATCAATATCCGTCTGTTTAAAACACAGAGAGTCACTGGGCATGCTGCTGCATGCCAGAAATTCCAGCTCTTGGGAGACTGAGGCAGGAAGAGCACCATGAGTTTCAGGCCAGAGTAGGCTACATAGTGAGTTCAGGGCCAGACTGAACTACATAGCAAGACCCTGTCTCAACAAAACAAAACAAAACAAAATTCAAAAACACAGAATCTCATATACTCAAACCTAAAGTTATCCAAGGCTCTATAAACAAAATAAAGAAGTTCAGCCCCTAAGTTTCTTGTTAGAAATCATAGATACAGAAAAAGACAGACAGGGCTGGGGGTATAGCTCAGTGGCACAGTGCTTCCCTGGAAAGAATGAGGTCGTGAGTTCGATTCCTGGTACCAAAAAAAAAAAATGTTAAGGCTGAAAAAAGACAGACAGCCTATCGTCATAATTGCTTACTACTTGTTGATGCAGTCACATGTAAGTCATGCAAAAACTGCCACAGAGCCCACCTTAGGTGGCAGGCTGGTAGCCAATGGGGTGTGAGTTGAATGAAAATTATCTTAATTTTTTCAGGGGCACATTGCCTGGATGATGAATTTTTGCAACCCTGTTTTTTTGTTTGTTTGTTTGTTTGTTTGTCTTTTTGAGACAGGGTCTCACTATGTAGTTTGGGCTGGCCTTGAACTCACTTTGCAGCCCAGCCTGTTCTCAAACTTGCAATGATCCTCCTGCCTCAGCCTCCAGAGTGCTGGGATTACAGGTGTGTGCAACCACACCTGGAAAGATCCAGTCTTTGATAAATAAAAATCCAGCCTTTGAGGCTTTTAATAAAGATGAAGTTGATTATGACAGAATCTTCTGGTGACATTGTGATAGTTAATCTTGATCTTTCTAACTCAGCCCTGTTTCACTTCCAGGCTGGGATCTCACAGGGGCAGGGGACACTTCCTGGGAACCTACCCTGAGAAAATCTCAGTCATCCAGCAGGCACTGCTAAATGGGAACATGTCAATCTCTCATCATACCAGGTGTGATGAGCATCTCAGGGTCATGCATGTCACCTGAGAGAGAGGCCACAGGTGTGTCAAGCCCTACAGGTCACTTCCCAGAGCTATTCACTCCATTCCTCACAGTGCTGTCACCTCATTGTCTGGGGCTGTGACTGTCCTAGGTTCTTGGTTTCCCAAACATAGAACTGAGCAGGACACACAGAAGCAGAATGAAAGCACAGATTTATTACCAGGAGTCACTCCTCAGCGTAGGAGTGGGCCAGTAAGAAGAGCTCCATCAGGAAGAAGCCCAGGGGTTTTCACACAAAGGGAGCCCCCCTTGGAACTGGTGCAGCCATTCACTCCCATCAGGAACAAGTCTCTTTCTTTTTGTTGGAGAGGGGACTTTGTTGGAGAGAGGACTGGTCATGGTGCCCAGAGCACCTCCCAGGGGTCTAAACCGCAATGTAAATGAGATCATAATTAATTATAATTGCACTGGAGTCACTTTTGGTTGTTTAGGATGTTCTATAGCATGCGTCCCCAGGCACAGCTTAATTGTTAGAAGTGGGTGCTCTTGGTGGTTTCTAGTGCTTGTCTTGGGCCCTCAGCAGCCTATATATAGCACATGAGACCTTTTGTCTTTCCCGGTTGCGGCCCAGCTGTCAGAATCAGGCACTCTCTGTGGTTTTGGTTTTAGAGTTTCTTGATATTGTTATTGCTTTTTATTTCCCCAGGGGGCAACAATGGTACATATATTGAGCATTGTTGTGCCCAGATCATTCACTAAGAGCACAAGATATCTGCATTCAATTATCTGATCAATACTGGCACAAATCTTTCTCTTCAGTGAACACAGAGAAATCAGTAATATAACTATCTTAACTATCTTTTTTATATACATATATATACACATATACATATACATATATTATTTCTTTCAGCTTCTCACACTAGTGAGACAATATGATATTTACATGTATGTGTTATTTATTTCACTACTGAGTATGGTTTCAAGTTGTATCCATTTACCTACAAAAATCTCCAGTTTATCCTTCTTTATGGCTGAGTAGTATTCCACTGTATAAAAATACCACATCCTTTTTATCCATTCCTCAGTCAATAGGCACTTAGATTGTTCCCAAGATCTACCTATTACAAATTGTGCTGCTATAAACATGCATGCACCTATATCACTGTGGTATGATGTTTTTAATTCTTTTGGGAAAATACCCAGAAGGGGAATAGCTGGGGTAAATGAGACCTCTAGTACTAGTTTTGTGATGATTTCCACAGTGGTTGCACTACTCTGCATTCCCATCAACAGTGGAGAAAGATTTCTTTTTCCTCACAGCCCCACCAGCATTTGTTATTGCCTGATTTCTTGATAATAACCATTCTTTCCAGGGTGCTGTTCATAGTTCTTCTGAGAAGTATGCATTCATCTCAGATACCTATTTTTGGATTGGGTCTTTAAATCTGGGAGGACTGATTTTGTTGAGTTCTTCATACATTCTCCATAATAATCCTTTGAGTGAGGTACAGCTGGTAAACGTTTTATCCCACGTTGTGGGTTGTCTCTTCACTCTGTTGGTTGGTTCTCTTGCTGTGGAAAAGTTTTTCAATGGGGTGAGATCCCAGTTGTTGATTCTTTGTGATAGTTCCTGTGCAATCAAGGTTTTGTTCATAAAGTTTTTGCCTACACCAGTGTTTTTGAGAGTTTTACCTACTCTATCTTCCAGCAGATTTAATGTTTCTGTTTTAACATTAAGATCTTTGGACCATCCCGATTTTAGCTTGGTACACGGTGAAAGATATGGGTCCAGTTTTAATCTTTGGCATGTGTAGAGCCAGTTTTCCCAGCACCGTGAATGTGTTTGGCACCTTTGTCAAAGATGAGGTGGCTTAGTGTGTCTGGAGTTGTTTCTGCCTCTTCTAATCTGTTCCATTGATCTTCAGGTCTGTTTTGTTTTGTTTGTTTTGTTTTGTTTTGTTTTGTTGTTGCTAGTACCATGCTTTTCTTTTTTTTTTTGATCACAGTAACTTTATAGGATAATTTCAAATCAAGGGATCTTGTATTTTTGCCTTTGCTATTCTAGGTCTCTTCTGATTCCTAATGAATTTTACAATTGTTTTCTCTAATTCTGTGAGCTATACTATTGGAATTTTGATTGGGATTGCATTGATTCTGTATGACAGTTTTGGAATTATGGTCATTTTCACTATATTGGTCTTTCCTACCCAAGAGCATGGGTTATCTCTCCATTTTCTAGTATTCTTTTCAATTTCATTTTTCAAAGTACTGTAGTTTTTAATGTAGAGGGCTTTTATATTTTTCATTAGATTGATTCCTGGGTATTTCTTTTTTTGTTTGTTTGTTTTTTGATGTTATTGTAAAAGAGGTTGTTTCCCTGATTACTTTCTCAATGAGTTTATTATTTGTGTACAGGAAAGCTATTGATTTTTGAGTATTGACTTTGTATTCCACTATGCTACTCAATTTTCTTATTAAATTTACCAGTTTTTTAGTGGAGTTTTTGAGATCTTCTATAGAGTATCATGTCATCTGCAAATAATGATAGTTTAACTCCTTCCTTTCCTATATTTATTCTTTTTATTTCTTTCTCTTGTCTAACTGCTCTGACTAAAGTTTCCAGAATTATGTTCCATAAGAGTAGAGGCACTGGACATCCTTGTCTTGTTTCTGATTTTAGAGAGAAAGCTTTCTGTTTTTGTTCATTTAGTATAATGTGGGTTGTTGCTTTGTTGTAGATGACTTTTATCAGATTGAGATAAACACCGTCTATTCCAGTTTTCTGTAGGGTTTTTATCATGAATGGGTGCTGAACTTTGTCAAAAGCTTTTTCTGCATCTATTGAGATTATCATATGATTTTTGTCCTTGGTTCTATTAATATGATGTATTATATTTATGGATTTACATATGTTGAACCATCCCTGCATCCCTGGAATGAATCCCACTTGGTCATGATGCATAATCTTCTTGATGATTTGCTGTATTCTGTTTGCCAGTATTTTATTAAGGATTTTTATACCTACATTCATTAGGAAAATTGGTCTGTAATTCTTTTTCTTATTTGGGACCTTCTCTGGATTTTGATATCAGGGTAATGCTTGCTTCCAGGAATGAATTTGGGAGTATTGCTTCCCTTTCAATTTCATTAAAGAGTTTGAGAAGTAGTGATGTTAGGTGTTCTCTAAATTTCTTGTAGAATTCAGCAGTGAATCCACCAGAACCTGGACTTTTCTTTGTTGATAGGCTTTTAATTACATCTTTGATTTCACTTATTGATATTAGGTTATTTAGGATTTTTATATGTTCTTGATTTGGCTTTGGTAATTCATATATACCTGGAATCTGTCCATTTCTTCTGCATTTTCCATCTTATTAAAATACAAATTTTCAAAGTATAGATGATCTTCTGAATTTCTGCAAGATTTGTTGTGATTTCACCCTTTTCATTCCTAATTGTGTGGATTTGAGTCTTTCCTTTTTTTGATAAGGTTAGCCAGAGGTTTGTCAATTTTATTCAATCTTTCAAAGAACCAACTCTTTAATTCATTGATTCTTCATAATGTTTTTTTAGTCTCCAATGTGCTAATTTCTGCTCTGATCTTTATAATACCTTCCCTTGTATGAGCCTTTGGTTTAGCCTGCTCATCTTTTTCTAGAAGTTTGAGGTTCAACATTAAGTTACTTATATGTACTCGCTCTGTTTTCCTGACATGGGTATTTACTGCTATAAATTTTCCTTTTAAGACTACTTTCATTATGTCCCAAGAGTTCTGATATGTTGTATTGTGGTTATCATTCAACTGTAAAAATTTTCTAATTCCTTCTTTAATTTTGTCTGTGACACATTGGTTGTCTAGGATGGTGCTATTTAATTTCCATGTGTTTATGAGGTTCTTGTGGTTTCCTCTGACATGGATTTCCAATTTCATTGCACTGTGGTCTGATACTATGCATGAGATAATTTGAATTCCTTTGCATTTGCTTAAGCATGTTCTATGAGTCAGCATGTCATCTATTTTGGAGAATATTCCATGTGCAGCTAAGAAGAATGTGTATTCTGATGTCATGGGGTGGAATATTCTATAGACATCTACTAAATTCATTTGTTCAAAAGTTTGATTCACTTCTAATATTTCATTATTGATTTTTTGTCTAGTTGATCTGTCTTTTTGTGACCGTGGTGAATTGAGGTCTCCCAATACAATTGTATTATGGCTTATTTGATTTTCCATGTCCATTAGTAATTGTTTTACATAGCTGGGTGAACTGGAATTTGTTGCATATATATTTATGATTGTTATCTCTTCCTCTTGGATTATTCCATTTATGCAGATGTAGTGACTTTCTCTCTCTTAATCAGTCTTGGCTTGAAATTCACTTTGCCTGCAAATAGAATAGCTACCCCTGCTTTTTTCTGGGTTCCTGTCACATGGAATATTGTTTTCTAACCTTTCACTTGCTGTCTATGCATTTCTTTTTGAATTAAATATGTTTCTTGTATGCAGCATATTGTTGGATCATGCTTCTTGATTCATTCTGTCATTCTGTATCTTTTGATTAGTGAGTTGAGACCGTTAACATTGGTGGTTATAACTGAAGTGTATTGACTTATCCTTGTCATATTATTTTCCTGTTGTTGGTTCCCCTTTATTTTCCTCTCTCTTCCTCTAATTGTTTGCCTTCCCTGGTTGATTCCTTCTGTTGGGGTTCATGGAAGCTTAGTCCTTATTATCTCTTTCTAGAATGTCCTTCAGAATGTTTTGGAGTGCTTGTTTGGTGGACATAAATTTCCTCAGCTGTTCTTTGTTATGGAAGTATCTTATTTCTCCATTAATTTTGAGAGATAGTTTTGTGGGGTACAACAATCTGGGCTGAAAGTTGTTTTCCTTTAGAAATTAGAGTACTTCACTCCAAGATCTCCTTGACTTGAGAGTTTGTGTTGAGAAGTCAACTGTGATTCTGATGGGCTTTCCTTTATAGGTGATGTGTTTCTTTTCCTTAACAGCTTTTAAGATTCTATTCTTTTGTTGAATTTCCAAAATCTTGACTATGATATGCTTGGCTGTAAAATATTTTTGATCATGGCTAATTGGAGTCCTGTATACCTAGTTTATTTGTATGACAAATTATTTTTCTTTACCAGAGAAGGTTTCTGTCATGATGTCTGTGAACATATTGTTAATGTCACTTGTGGTATCTCCTGCCTATTCATTGACTTCAGTTAATCTAAAGTTATTCTTGTCTCATCTTGCAGCTGCTGGATTGATTTCTCATGGTCCCTTGCTATTTTTGAGAAATCTTTCTTTTTCTGATGGCTAACTGCAAGCCTGTCTTCAATAGTTGAGATCCTGTCCTCACATTGGCCTAATCTGCTTCAAATACTTTCAATGGAGTTTTTATTCTCCTGGATATTTCCTTAAATCTGCTTTATGGATTCCATTTCTTTCCTATGCTGAGCTCCCATAAATTTCTCAAGCTCATCTATTTTTTGTCTGTATCTGTTCTAGCATCACTAAGGATGGTCTTTTTCTGAGAGATTATTTCTGATTTCATTTTTTGCAGAGCCTCATTCAATTGCTTTGTTACCATTTCAGTGAGGACAGGTGGGAGGCTTTCTTATTGTCCCACCTCATTGCCCCCTGGATTTGCCTTTGGTGAACTTGATTTTTGGGGTTGCATTTTGTTTAAGTGTTTTATGGTTTATGTCTAGCTCTTCCCCCAAAGCCTCATGCACTCATGGTGGTGGGCTTCTAAAGTTTGTGAATGACTCATGGTCCAATGCTGGGATTATGGGTGTATAAGTGACAGAAAGAGTCTTTTTCTGTGTTCCTCTCATTGCTTGTGATGTTTTCTGCTGCCATGAACTGTGCCCTCTGTCATGTGCCACTTTGCCTTGGAGCTAGCTGATTATGAACTGAAACCTCCACAAACTGTGAGTAAATAAACCCTTTCTTCCTTCACTTTAGGTATGGGGTATTTTGTCCCACAACCAAGAGAAAGGTAACCAAGACAGAATTTGGAACTTGGTCTTTTCTGTTACTATACCTGACCATGTTGTCCAAGAGCCTTTGGGAATGGCTTGTGGAAAGAGTTTGGGAAGGTTTGCAGATGTTGCCTGAAGGAGCAGAACTGGAATGCCTTAGACTGTTCTGTATGGGAGATTCTGTTCAGAGCTCTGGAGACCAGAAGGCTGATAGAAATCCTGCCAGTAAAGACCAGACTTGGGAGTTTCATGCTGGAAAGAAGGACTGCATTTGGTGCTGGACTCCAGATGATGTATGTTATGGTTTGGCAGAAAGTTTGTCCACATTTTGCTCATGTCCAGAGACTTTACCTGAGACTGAGATTAAGAGTAGCAGACTAAGATTGATCTGACAGAAGAAATTGCAAGGCAGTTTAATGCTGAGGTGGTGGCATGGCTATTGTTTGGGGCTTTTAGCAAGATTTATGTTGCAAATCAAGAGCAAAGCACCAAGCAGAATGATTTAAAATGTTGTGAGTTTGGCCAGAAAAGAAGCTCCAGTAAAGTTGGGGACTGTAAAGACAGAGCTGAGATCTGAATTGCTGAGAAGGAGCAGAAGAGTAGAAAAGATGGCCTGGGCGCATCATAGGAAGTGGCTGGATCTTGATCCTTTACAGCCTCAAAACTGCAAAAGTGAAAGATTTTGCTTTGAGGAGAAAGCCACAGAGCGCCATGTCCCAGAATGGCAGAAGCTGTACAAGGTTCCAAAATGGCAGTGGCTGCACCAGATTCAAGAATGGTGGCAGCATAGAGAATCTGTTCCTTGGAATCAGGTTCAGAGTGCTCAGTGATCAGGCACTCGATCCCTACAGCCAAGAGAGAGGAAAGCCTGTCTATTGCTCCAACTGGCAGCAGGCCTCAGCACCATCCATGTGTTGCTGGTTTTAGGTGCATACAGAATGCAAGAGTTCTGAGGTTAAAAAGGCTTCCACCCTGATTTCAGAAGGCCTGGGAGGCCAGGCAAGCTACCACTGAGAAGGCAATGTGTGAAGCTGTGAGTGTGAAGCCAAAGGTGCAGTGGAGACCCCAGAAGTATGGAAAAGTCAGGATTGTGACTTGTCTAAGGAAGCCTGTAATAAGGGAGCTAAACCAGCCCAAGAGACAATCATGGGAGCTACAACCACTGGAAGTGGGAGTGGCATCACCCAAGCCTTTTGGAGCTCACACCCAGATTGCTTCAGATGCTAAATGTGGAACTCCAGGATTTAATGTTTGCCCTGCCAGATTTTGAACTTCCTTTGGTCCCATTCCTTTGTATCCCTCTGTTTGTACCCTTTGGAGTAGTAATGTTTATCTTGTACCATTGTATGTTGAAAGTGTTTAACTTTGTTTTCATTTGTACAGGTGCTTACAGAAGAGTTTGCCTTAAATCTCAGAAGAGACTTGGGATTTGAACTTTTCAGCAATGCTGAAACTGTTAGGACTTTGGCAACTCTTGGAGATGAACTAAATGTCTTTTGCATAAAGGATGAGTCTTTGGGGAGGCCAGAGATGGAATGTTATGATTTATGTCTAAATGTCCCCCAAAAGCCTCATGCAGTCATGGAGGTAGGCTTCTAGAGTTTGTGAATGACTCATGGTCTAATGCTGGGATTATGGGTTTGAGTGCTACACCCAAATGGTTGTAGCCTATACAATATAAGGGACAGAAAGAGTCTTCCCTCCATGCTTCTCTCCTTTTGCTTTTGTTGCTTGTGCTGCTTTATTCCGCCATGAACTGTGCCCTCTGCCATGTGCCATTTTGCCTGATTATGGGTTGAAAACTTCACAAACTATGAGCTAAATAAACCTTTCCTCCCTTAATGTTGGATGTCAGGTATTTTGTCTCAGCAATGAGAGAAAAGTAACCAAGACAAATGTCTTTTCGTTTTTTTCTTTCTTTTTTAGTTTAATTCCTGGGGTGATACTTGTAAATTGCCTATGGTGGGTTGCTTTATTGTTAGTATTTAGGATCCCTTGATGATGACTACTTTTCTGAGATATTTTCCAGGTATAGCTGTTTTTTGGGTTTGAGTCTGTTGGAAGATCTTACCTCTTCTGTTTGTTGGAGGTGAGAAGTTGTTGCTTGTTCAGTCCAATCCTTGGTTCTTTGACACTGTGCCACTATATTTTCTGTAACTCTTAGTCATGGAATACCAGGACCAACAGCTATTTATAATAATTATGTCAATTTTGGCTATAGTGCTACCAATAGCATCAAACACATCCTAGCAAATGACAAACTGAGCTAACCCTTAATTTGCCACTTTTAACTATATGAACTAGATTTGTGGTTATATAGCAAAATCTAAAACAAACCAGAAAATTATATGAAGTATACAAATCTATTTTGCCCTCAGGGCTTAGAATTTAAAATGGATTAAGGAAAAAATAGAGAAGTGGAAGAATAGGAAGAGATTGGAAGTAAAGTTGGAGGACAAAGGGTCATCATGCCAACTTTGGGAAACTGGTGCAGAAGACTGAAGGAAAAGAGAGATGGAATAAATAAAAGGAAGAACAGAAAAAAACCACAACCACAAAGAGGCTAGGAACCATCTTCACACTCATATGAAAACAAGATCAAACAATGAAGGAGAAAGAGAAAAAAAGTAAAGAAAAGAAAAAAAGAAAAAGTCCATTTTCAGGGTTCTGTCTGGTTTCACTAGTAGACAACCTATGGAGACAGAGTCCCAATTTGTGCTGAACTCTCCCAGCAAGCCAGCTATAGCTTTTTGGTGTGGTAGTGGATAATTTTAGCAGGCCTATCTCAAGACCAGACTCATTGGTCTCATTCCTGTCCGAGAAATTTCTGCAGGTCTGAGCCCAGCTGGGATCTGCTAGATGAAACTGGCAGCAGTTCTGGGTTCTGAGCTCAGCCAGTCCACCTCCAAGATGGCTCCTGGCTAATCACTCTCTCCTGTGGGAGGATTAAGTCCTGTGTACTTGCTGCCAGTGAGTACAGTCCCTCACATCCCTCTGTAGAGGCCTCTGGGGTTGCCAGCCATCACTCTGGGTCTACAGGTTTGAACTGCTCCTCTTGTGCAGTGAATCCTATATCAGGGAGAAGGCACTGCCACCTACCTCCTTCTTCGTTGGAGTTGCCCTCTGCTCTCTCCATGGGCTTCAATTACACTTCAGATTCTTCCTGGGTCCAGTGTATCCACCTCCCACCTTCTTGTCTTCCTCATGATGCTATATTCCAGCATCTGGATGGTGACTCTCAGAGAGGCTATCATCTCTTCTGTGTTATAGTGTGGTTGGTCCTGTGTCCCCCCAAAACCTCATGTAATTGTGGCATGGACAGGGCTGCGCCTGGCATTTGTGATGAGTTTGTTGTCTGGTGCTGGGATTGGCAATGTGAGTGTTGCACCAACCCCAGGGGTGGAGCTGATACACTGTGTAAGGGCGAGAGGAAGGCTCTCTCTCTCCTGCTCTCTCTCTTGCTCTTCCTTCCCAGTTAGTATGCCCTGCTGTTTGGCAGCCGCCATGAATGACTGGCCCCTCGCCACACCATGCTGCCTTAGAGCCAACTAAATATGGACTGAAAACCCCCCAGAACTGTAAGAAATAAACTTTCCCTTCCCTAATTTTGGGCGTGAGGTATTTTGTCTCAGCAACAAGTGAAAAGTAACCAAGACACTTCTGCTTACTGCTGTGCCATCTTGTTCTCCTCTCAGGAATTTTAATTTTAATATACAGTGCACTTCTGAGTTGGACAATGTGTTGGAGATTTCAGTTCCTGGCTGTGGATCCCTGCTGCCTTCGGCCTGGGATGAGGCAGCAAACTTGGCCCTGGCCTGCACAGTGCAGCCAACTGCTCAGGTCACTCAGTTAATAGCATTTTTTTTTTTTTTGTCTTTTTGAGACAAGGTTTCACTATACAGTTCAGGCTGGCCTTAAACTCACTTTGTAGCCCAGCTTGGCCTCAAACTCACAGCGATCCTTCCAATCCTGCCTCAGCCTCCCGAGTACTAAGATCACAGGCATGCACCACCACACCTGGCTGATTTTTATGCTTTTTGGGACAGGATCTTACTTTGTAGT
>RJWM01046572.1:0-12281 GCA_004363535.1 Dasyprocta punctata
TTTGGGAAATGCTACTTACCTGGTGATATAAAAAATGCTAAGATTTGAACATGTGGGTATTTGAAGTTTTGTCACGAGGGCATTTTATTTCTTTTTTTTTTTTTTTTTCTACCGGGGATCGAACTCACAACCTCACACCTGCCAGGCAGGAGCTTATGCCACTGAGCTAAATCCCTGCCTGGGCATTTTGTTTCTTTATCAAAAGTATATGAATGAATTTTTTTGGTGATACTAATGAAAATTCCAGCATATAAAAGCAGTACTATATTAATGTGTGTCTTGGTTACTTTTTTCTCCTTGCTAGACACCCAAAATTAAGGAAGGAAAGGTTTATTTAGCTCACAGTTTATGGAGGTTTCAGTTCTTAATCAGTTCATAATCAGTAGGCTCCAAGGCAGGGTGGCATGGCTGAGGGGCAACACTGCAGGGTGGCTGAAGACAGCAAAAGCAGGAAGAGCAAAGTTGGGGTGGGGAGCAAGCCTCTTTTTCTCCCTTATATTGTAAGCGGTCTACTACCCTCTAGGGTGGGTGTAGCACTCACAGGATCTCCCTGCCCTCCTCTTGCACAGGATGAGAATGTTTGCAAAGTGAGGACCGTGGCCCCCTGCCAAGTTGCTTCATTAAAATTTTGAATTTCTCAAGTTGACACAGTGTATCAACTATTACAATATATAAGATAAATCACCAGAGGTATTCAAATATTTTATTAAACTACACACTTGTAATATTTTTGATATAGAAAATTTTGTCTAAAGGAACATATGTTATTTCTAGTTATATGTAAACACATTTCTTCTTCCTACCATGAATATGTCCCGTGCTTTGTTTTCTTCATGCTTATCATTTTAACTAAAGGCCTTTCAGTTCTGTTAGTTTTTCTTTTTACTCTCTTAACAGTTCAAATTAGGTTTACTTTTTATGCAAATAATTTTTGGCCAAAGGTAAATTTTAATATTTATATATTTCTGTATATATTTATTTTTTGCTCCCTTAGCCATTTTTAAGTGTATAGTTCAGTAGTGTTGAGCATGTTCACATTGTTGTCCAGTGATAGTTTTCATTAAGCAGAGCTTACTTTATGAGTGCAATCTTTCTGAAGCAATCTCTTCATATCTACTTCACTTTATTTTTGTCATTTCAGAATCTGTATCGATTTGAGGGAACTGGATTTTCAAGCATCCCTCAACTTATCGATCATCACTATACAACAAAACAAGTCATCACTAAGAAATCAGGTGTAGTTCTCCTGAATCCTGTTCCTAAGGTAGGTGCATGTTATAGATCCATTTTTTGCTTCTTTGTTTGAATTAATATTTCCTACTGTAGGTAGAGTTCTTAGATCATGTGCTAGAAATTCATAAACAAAAAGATTTTGTGGTACTGCTACTACCAATACAAATGTATCCTTAAGTTTATTAAGATTGCCTTACTATTCAGTATTTATGAGGATATGAACAATCTGGTTTTTGTCTTTATTTCCCAGTTTTCCTTGAAAGATTTGAAGCTTTGCTTTACTTTCTAATATTAATAGTTAGAAAGATTCCTGATATAAAAGAGTCTAAAATGTAGAAGTAAAAGATGTCCAGCAATTAGGAGTAAAGTAGAATTTAAATTTTTGAATGTGTAATTTTCAATGTATTAAAAGATATTTCAACTTTAAAAACTGTATTACTTTTTTCAAATGGTGTAAATCATAACTTCTCTATGTGGAGCCAAGTATCTGGATTAGAGATGATTTTAAAGTCATTTTTACTTCCAAAATCTATCACAAAATACATTATTTTCCTGTGCTTTATGGGATAAGGTATGGGTATGAGAAAAGTTTGTGTTTTTCACACAAGACCTGTGGGGCCTAAAGCAAAGTACAACAGTAGAGCTGCCTTAGCAGCTGAGCATTTTCATGGTTTGAGGAATTGAGTTGGAGTCAACAGGGGTTTTTCCTTTGAGAGCTGTCTTAATATGTAGAGCAGTGTAGAAGCAAGGCAGTAATAAAATTTGATAGGCAGTATTTATTGATTTGATGTTTACAGGTCCAGAAATGGCTTTTAATTTGAAGTGTTAGTCTTAAGAATGCTGGTATGTAACCTAGATATAGCTAATTGAAATTTTAAGAAATTATCATTTGCCTTGTGACTCTAGAAATGAATGTCCTTACGTATATGTGAGTCTTCACTCGGGCTGAACCTTAATAGTTGTCTCACAGAAGATTTTGACAGGCAGTTGCTCTGCATTTTAATTCGGTTGCTAAGGAATTGACCTTGTATTATCTTTTATGTTACGAAATTGGTTCATTCTTTGTGAAGATTTTTCCATTTGTTTTTCTACTTCAGTTATAGAAAATTACACAAAAGTTTTGTTTTAAAGTGGTTGTCACTGTTTTTCTCTAATAAAATAAGTCTGCTAATATTTCCTCTTTTATCTGTGAATAAATGATACTGTTGTACAGAGTTCAACATCTTTACTCTTTTTTTTTTCAAAGGTATTCTCATGACTTCATTTACTACTTATACACCACAACTTGCAAATGTATACTTTTAAGTCAGATTTATGTTTCACAGAACTCAGACTTTTTTCTAATTTTACATCAGACTGAGTTTATTACCTGAGTTTATGCCAAAATTTGTCTCATCAGATTTCCAGCTTTTCCAGAACAATAAATCCAGGCATCAATTTTCATATCTCCTTCATCACTATTGCCTCCTTCTCTAAGTGACAAGAGTTTCATATACTTAGTTGTACACTAGAAAGTATAATCTTCAATTTCAGTATATCCTTGTATGAATCAAATTCAGTGAAGGAAGATACTTTTATGCATGTTAGGGTAACACACTGTACATCTAGGTTTTCAGAGATACTGATGTCCCATTTTACAAGCCAGCCAAATATTCGCACTGTCTTTAGGCTTAGCCAGGTCTAAGTTGATGTACTAAAACCCTTATAGAGAGAAATCCTCATAAGAGAGAAATCTCATGCAGATCTGGTCATGAGTGGGGATATGGAACATCAAATAAAACTGTAGCCCTCACAATATAAAATTATCTATGAAATGAACTTAGATAATTGATTTGATTCTCTGGACTATAATATAGTCAATTATTATCTCTCTGTACAACTTCTAAAACTATGGAGTTGATTATCTTGTTCTTTTATGGCAGTAGCTATGAAAATAAATGTGTGCTGGAAGCTACTGAAGATTAAAGGGCTATATATAATGGTTTTATGAGGTAGGAACTTAAAGCTTATCTACCTGACTATTAATCTGATCTTAAGTACAGGTATTTGAAATATGCAAATCACCCTCTCACTTTGATATACATATCGTTATGTACTTCATTTAATGAATGACATTACTCTTAAAAGGTAATCACAATACCGAGGTTGTAAAAGTTAGCTAATTTTGTATTATGAGTGAAGAACAAATTGATATGGATTTTGTTATGGTGGTATTATCTGTTATGTATCTTCCTTTGAAAATTTACTTGTACTCGTATTACTGAATCCATTTCTTGATTTAATTTATGTAAGAAGTTAATGTCTTTGACCATATAAACTGCTGTAAAAATATCTGAGTTTCATTTCACGCTAGCCTTCACTTTTTGCCTACATAAAGAAGGTTATTTTGCTCTCAGGATATTTTTTCCCATTTGTTTCTCTTTTCATTTATTTTTTCTGTAACTATAAAAATATAAGTTTATTATCGTAATGCCTATAGTAGTCAAAGTAGTTTATTTCTTTTATGCATATCCTTATTATTATTCACTCAGAGGTAGAGAAAACAGGACAATTTTCAGAGTAATAATGCTAAGTAGATGACCGAGCCATCTAGTCGTCACTTTCCACTGACTGATTTTTCCTATACTGCCTACCAAATTCTGTGCAAAGATATGGAAGGTGGAAACTAGTTTTTGTAAGCAAAGGTTACTCATCACCTGATATCATTGTCTACAAGTTAGCAAACACAGTAGACATGTGTATTGTCTGTTCTTTATTTAGTTCAGTTTCTGCTCAGACATTAGTTTATCAGAGTCCTTCTCTGACTCCATAAATAAAATAGCACAATCTATCCTTACTTTGTGAATATCTCTTAGTGATGGCTATGTTATCTGTGATTATACCATACATTTTTAATTGTTTATTTCCTCCAAGTGAAATAAAAGCTTCTTAAGGTGGAATTATATTGGCCAGTTAATGCAGCTGGATCCCTAGTACCTAGAAGAGTGCTGGGCCAGAGTAGATACATTCAATAAACGTTTGTTAAAAGTTTGAATTCATTGAGGAAGTACTAGGACTTTTGAGCTTCCCTTAGGAGTTATCTGTTGGTGATATATAAGGACAATATGAAACTCTTAACAGTTAGTATAGGATGGATAGTGTCCTATCACAACATATGCCAACTGTGAAGAATTAGGAGAGCCACAGATGTGTTTGCTGGCTGGCTACCCTCCATGAGTCTGGGGAAAGAACTTCCTTGGTAGGCTGAGGAAGCCCAGAGATCAGTGTGCTAGAAACTGTGGTCACAGGAGAGAACAATGGGAGATGAACATAGATTTGGATTAACTTAATAATGAAATAAACATTGTCTTCAAAAGTCTCTTGTATAATTTAGGAAATTACTTAATTTGTGTAGGAACAGCATTAAATTTTACAAGTTTTCATAATGTGTCTTTTAAGAAAAGATAGTGAATTTCAAGGAAATTTTTACTGGTAGTATTGCCATTCAGATAAGATACAGTAAATGCTATAATTTTAATTTCTAAGAACTTTTTCCCAGTAATATTATTTTTGAAGGCATCAAGCTGGCTGTACTTCTGCAATTAATTCTCTTAAGCTGTCATTTGTGTGGGAAGTTTTAAAAGTGCTGTGTGTTTAAAATGTGAGAAAGAGAAGAGTAATCCTTTCTTTTAGCTGTTGAAAATGAGATAATTAAATATCTTGTCATATTAGATTTATACTTGTGAAAACCCAGAGTTTTGAAAAAAAAATTTGAACTAGAATACGCACTATTCTGTTTAATTGACTCTTTTAGATCAATTAATTAGGTCTATTGACAAAGGAAGAGCACAAAAAATTACCAGTCTTTTCATAAGGAAATTCATCTGAAATATGCTTAATTCTCTATGTGGGCCTTGAATTTGAAAGAGGACAAACTAATTTTAAATACCACTTTTTACCACTATCAGCTACATCATCTTAGCATGTTAGCTTCCTGCTGTGGTACGCAATAGCCCTGTTTGTAATTTTCCACATTTATAATGTGAGGAAAAATTTTGTAGATATGAGGAACTATACATATACTTTCAAACACTTTTTTCGAAGGATGGTTAAATCAGAACAAAAGGCAAATTTGGAACATTTTAAATTGCAAACTAAAAGAATAGCTTAGTCTTCTGAAAACCTTTTACCTCTTATTTTATTACATCTTTTAGACAACTAAGATCATTAATATCCCCATGGTTAGGTGAAGAAATGTAGAGATTATAATATATCCTAAATCATATTTTTGGTAAATCTCAGAATTTTTATCTGAAACTGATTTTTTTTTATTTATCATTTTTATTACAACCCAGGTAACATAAATTATAACCTTTATTATCTCAGTAGCATCAATAATTCAAAATGATTTTTTTCTATACTCCAATATTGTCATATCGGGATATAGCACTGAATTTGACACTTACGGTCTCCTTACTGAGAAACTCTTGTAGAGACTATGGCATATTGTGCAAAGTGGAATACAGGATAATGTTTACCCTGTACTTTAACATAGTCTGGGAAGTCAGATTAAAGTTGGACTTATGTTTCAATGATTATATACATAAAATGGAAAAAGAATGCAGTCATAGCCCATATAACATATAGTTTGACTTTTTTTTTTAATCTATCCTTGATCTCAAAATGTAGACTAGGGGTAGAATGCATGAGACCCTGAATTCAGTTCCCAGCACAGCACAAACAAAACCAAAAGCTTAATCCTTTACCAGAAGGTATTGGAGAAAAAAGCAGTAATGGTCTCAAGAGACTAAATAAGGACTTGGAGACTGTTGATTTTCTGTAACTGATTTTCTCAGTGGTGTTACATCCTTAAGACTATCTCAGACTTTCTTTAAATATCATGATATTTTTGGTTTGAAGAACCAGGTTTTTCAGTAGTGAGTTCTGTACATTTCTTAGGTACCCTATTAGTATTTGAGGGATGCTAGGAAGAGGCAGAAAAAGCATGAGTTTAAATTTTAAAAGTAATTGAAATTTTTAATGCAAGTCATAATTTTAATGAAAGTCATAATTTGATATTACAACACAAATATTGTTTGATGTGTGTCCTATCATCTTTTAAGGTATTTATTATACTTTCTATAGGCATGGTCTTTGGAAAGGAGGTTGAATCACGAAGAAAAATGTATGAGTAGAGTTTTTATATGAATACAGTTGCTTTCACTTTTCCCCATCCTGTTTCCCATTGAATACCACAGGACAAAAACAAAGAGAACAACAACAAAAATCTAAAAATCCATAATCCTTTCTTCATGAAAGTAGAAGCCATGTATAGCCCACAGACTTCAAAGTACATCTTAAGGTAGTCAAAAGCACCTTAGATTATGCAGAAATCATATAGATTATGCATAGTCACTCTTGGTGAAAATGTAAGTCAGTATAGCCAATATGGAAAACGGTATACATGTTCCTCAAAAAATTAGAAATGAAGCTACCCATATAAGCTAGCAAATCTCACTAGTGGGTATATAACCAAAAGAAATGAAATAAGTACATCAAAGAGACATGTGCATTCCCATTTTTATTATAGCATTATTTACAAGTTCCAAGGAATGTAAATGAACTGTGTGCATCAATTGATGAATGAATCAAGAAAAGGTTGTACATATACACAGTGAAATACTATTCAGCCATAAAGTAGTTAGAGGTTATTATGTTAACTGAAATGAGCCAGGTACAGAAAGACAAATGTCATAGAACTTCATTCATATGTAGAAGCTAAACAAAGTTGATCTTGTGGAAATTGAGAGTAGAACAGTAGCCTCCAGAGACTATGGAGAATAGGAGGGAGAAAAGAATGGGGAAAGGTTGACAGATGGGTGTTAAGTTTCAGGTAGTAGGGTTTAAGAAGTTCTGGTGTGGTATTATGTACTGTGATGGACAAGAATCATGTACCATATATTTCAGAAAGCTAGAAAAATATTTTAAAACTTTTTACCAGTGGTAAATGTTTGAGGAGACAGATATATTTGACCTGACTTCAGCATTATACAATGTGTACATGTATTAAAACCATGCTACCTCATTGTATACTTTTTATGTCTTTTATGAATCATTTAAAAATAACATTAATTTAAATTAAAGAGAGAAAAGACAGGGTCAGAGAACCAAAGAAAGCTCATACAACAAAAGGGCAAATCTCTTTTTTGTACAGAGAGCTACTAAAAGTTGATGAAATAAAAACAAGCAACCAAATGCAATAATTGGCAATGTATGTGAGTGAATAGTTGAACAATAGAAATACAAATGACTTTTAAAGATGTTAAAAGGGATTCACCACTCTCAATAAAGGAAAATTAAAACTTAATGAAATATTATTTTTACATATCATATTAGCCTAACTTCATAATTTAATAACTCACTTTCTTGACAAAGATGTAGAGAAAAATCACTAATAATTTGCATTTGAAAGTATAAGTTGGAAAAACCTCTAAAAAATTATAAAATGTATGCAACTTTGAGCACTTCTATAAGTTGTTCTTAGTTTGGTTTGTATATATATGGAATTGTGTCTGTGTAAGTTTAGTCACTGAAGCATTGTTTGTAATATTGGGAGACTGAATGCAATTCAAATGTTCATCAGCTGTGGTCTTCTTAATAATTATGGTCCACTGTCCAGTGGATATTGTTAATGAGGGAGCTTTTTATATGTGGATTGGGGAGTTTCAAGATCCATTGATAGCAAAGGAAACTAAAGTGAAGAACAAAGTTTATGGTATGTTACCTTTTGTGTGAGACTGAGTGTAAGATCATTTGCCTGCATTTGACTTTATATGATAAGGAAACTTAGAAAATATACACAAGGCTGGAGTATGGCTCAATGGGTAGTGCTTGTCTGTCATGCATAAGGACTTGCAATACTAAACAACCAAACAGTGAGAAAAATACCCACAAGAAACTAATCATAGAGGTTATTTGTTTGGGAGTGGGGTTGAAATTGGTTGCAGAGATAAATATGTTTTACATTTTTTAACACTATAATTATATTACTCATTCAAAAATAAATTTAAACAATATTGAAAATATGGAACCTTTCCTCAAGCATTATAACTTTTCAGGGAGGTGCTTTATTGTATTGGTAAGTGGACAAAATGTTTATATTTTATATTGTTAAAGTAAAAAAGGTGATTTATAAAGCTATTCCAGTATTATTTCATTTTCATAAGGTGAAATACTGTATATGTACATATTTATATAGGAAAAGTTGAAAGACTGTACTCCAGAGTACCAGTTAGGATTATTTTGGGTAGGAGAAATTAGTGGGTTATTTTTGGTAGCTTAAGTCTAGTTTTTAATTAATATCCATTCAACATGTTATTTATGTAATGTGAAAATTTTTCAAAAACTATATTATACGATAATGTTCAGTAGAACACTTTATGAAGCAGTATTTTTAAAACCATGTTTCTTGCAATGTGTAAGAAGTTGTACTTTATATTGAGACCCAGGACACACTAGTTTAGTAGTATTGATGTGTATGTGTGTAGAACTAAAACAAATCTCATAAACAATATTTTATCTTTTCTTCATGTGATACATTTTATTTTTTAAGACATCTACATCCAGTAAGTTGATTTTGTGAACACCAATTTAACAAAATAGAAGCTTTTTAAAAATTAATAAAAACTCATTTTTAAAATGGCAGTAGATGTTGTATGATTCAGAAGAGGAACAAATGTCCTGCAGATCCTTCACAGAGGAAGATGGAGTAGGAGAATCGCTTGATAAAGAAACCCTAAAATGTGGGGTATTCCAAAATCTGTTTTAAGGAAGGCAATATGAATTGACAGAAGTAAATCATTTAGAAAGGTGAATAACCTGAAAACTTTAGGCAAAGCATAGATTTTAGAGACCCTTGTCTACTGTGTTTATGGTTTAGGGTTTGGATGGAAAATGCCGTTCTGCTGAAGGTCAGATAGGCAAGGGGCGTGTGTGAGCCAGTCACATCCTGCATGTAGTGGTGATCCCATGGGACTCACTAACAGTACTGGACACTGTTCTTTTAATTGCTCAAAGAATTTCAGGAATTTATTGGCGCATTTAAAAAGAAAAAATTCGTTTTCACTTTACCTTGTTTCACAGTGAACTTGTATAGAACTATAACCAAACTGCATTACAATAATGTTAAGATAATACAATGTTATCAGTGTCATGAAAAAATAAGTAATGATGAAAATTTAAAAACAGTTAATAAAATACAAGGTATAGTCTCTGAAAGACCTGTGTAAATTCTGTGTTGAGCTTGAAATTTATCTGTGAACTTGAAAATTGTTACAGATATCATTAACTAATTTTATGATTATAAAGGAAAAAGGATTTTAATTTGTTTAAAGTAAATTTTTACTGCCAGTGAGTTCTAAAGAAAATTTCTGTCTTGGGATTTTAAATTACAATGTTCTCAACAATGTGTCTGTAAAAGTTGAGGAACAGTTTCTCAGGTTGTGCTTTTAGCACCCTTTAATAATAGAAAAGAACATAATATTAAAATACAACTTAGTATAGAATATTCTGCATCAGCATTTTTCTGTGTGTTCAATTTTTGCTGAACAGAACAGCAAAATTCTAGGACTCTAGATTTATGCCCAAAATATTAATAACTTAGCATTAAGTACATTAAAAAGTTTACACAAGTATCAGTATAACAAAGGATCACACTTGTGACATTTACACCATCTTAATTATATCTAAACAGTTTCATATTTAGTAATTTTGTTAGAAGATCAAATGAAATGAATTGTTAAAGTATTATGGTTTTTTAGTCATAATGTGCCCTTGTGGTAAAAAATTCACACTCTTTCTGATTATTTTATCTTGTAAATGGTAAGTTCTAAGTTTCATGGAGGGCCAGCATCTTTGTACAATGTGTTATTTTTCAAATATTGTACTTGGCCATTGAGAACATATTTGGTATTCTGAAGATTCAATAGTACTATATATTAAGACAGGGAGATGAATAAAGAAGAAAAGTATTCACCAAGAAAAGAACATAGGAATTCTGATACAAAATGTTCCTTTTCCCATTAAAAAAATTATTTTTCTTAGTGTATGTTTGTAATACATAATGAATACATTCATCATTGGATATTAGTACATATGCATAGTTCTCCTTCCCCCTTCCCTCCCTGTCCTTTCTCTCCTTCCCTAGATCCCCTTCGCACCTTCATAAGGTCTGCCTCCCTGTTTCTTTCTATCTACCTTTTATTTTGCTCTTTAAATTAGTTATACATTGTGTTTCTCATATAAGAGAAACCATGCAATATTAAACCTTCTGTGTCTGATTTCTTCCATTTAGCATTATAATCTTAAAATGAATCCTATTTCCTATAAATGACTCGTTTAATTCTTCTTTATGCCTGGTATTATAGTGTATTTATACCACTTTTTCTTTATCCATCATTTGTTGATGGACATGTACACCATTTGGAATATTTAGCTATTGTGAGTTATACTTCTATAAATATGGGTGTGTATGTGTATTATTGTTGGTACTTCTGTCCTTCAATTAGGAGAGAAGTGGTAAGTAGAACAGAAGCACATAGGAGACTGCAAAGAATGCATAGGCTCAGTTGATAAAAAGTAGGAACGTGACAGAGAGAGAAAAGGATACCTTTCCTGCTTCCATCATGGACTGCTCTCTTCAGTCACATAACTTCTGTTGCTTAGCACATTCTCTTCCCTCTGCCCCTGCAAAGTGCAGCTTTACAAAATCTGTGTTGTGGCTTATGTCTGGATGTCCCTGCAAAGCCTTGTGTGCTCATAGGTGGGGCTGTGAGGAGTGATTGGGTTATGGGTATTTGATACTGGATCATGGATATGAGATACTGAATCAACCATTTATTGGTTTAGCATAGTTCTGGGTGTGAATGATGGATTTACTGAAGAGAAAAGACCCATTCTAGGGAGAAAGACCCACCAACAAATACTTGCATATCCTGAGCGAAACAAAAAGTGGCAGAAGGAGACCTTGCTCCTTCCTGTCTGCCTTGCCATGAGTTCTTTCTCATGGCTCTCTGCCATGCTGCTCTGCCTTGGAGCCAGATAGTTTTATGGACTGAAGCCTCTATAAACTATGTAAACATTTCCTTCTTCAACTTGTGGGAGTTGGGCATTATGTCTCAGTAGTGAGAAAGTAACTTAGTCTCTGAGGTGGAAAGCCTCGATGATGATGTGGTTTTCATTGTCATTGGAAGCCCATTTATTTGATATACAGAGTCATACACCATTCCATAGAAATGTTTCCCTCTCAGTTCACTTGGTGCCCTAGAGTAGTTATAGCACTTACTTTATTTGGTCTTCTGTTATTGTTAGTTTCACATGTCTGACATTCCTATCATGTAATAAGCCACTCAAGAGCAACAAAGACATTTGTATTCATTTGTATTTGACAGAGTTTAACACATAATAGTTAGTAAATATTTGATATTGTTTTTGAAAAAATGTAGACATTTCCTAAATACTTAAAATATTTGAAAAATATAAACAAAAGGCTTTAATATCATCATTGAATAATATAAAATAATGTAGAGATTTTAGCTTTTAAAGATTGCAAAGTGGAACATTGAAGCTTTCCAGAGTAGTTTATGAATGAGATCACTTTGAAAATAGGATATATTTAGCTTAATTCTATTTGTGCAATAATTCATTTTTTATATTATTATTTTCTTTTAAGCTTTTTATTAGAAATTATATGGGGTTGGAAATATCACTTCATGGTAGAGCTCTTAAGTTTAGTCTCCAGTGCTAAAAATAAAGTTACTTTTTCATCACAATAGAGTTATGTTGCTCTTAGCAAACTTTATACATGTTTTTAAGTACATATAGGAAATATTCCTGGTACAGTCTCTGTGTGTGTCTGTATGCGTGTGTGCATGTATGCACACTGAGGATAAAACTCAAGGTTTTCACCAAGACTTGGCATGTGCTGTACCTCTGAGGTACATCTCTACCCTGCTAGTACAATCTTATTCAACTTATCTGTATTTTGTACTACTGCAAACTCTATTTAATTG
>RJWM01046573.1:0-12269 GCA_004363535.1 Dasyprocta punctata
GTATGACATTTTTAAATTCTGAGATGTTACACTCCTCTTTCTATTTATTCCCTATGTGATGCTCAGTAATCCTCTTATTCAACTGTACTGAGCTTCATATTACATTTATTTCCAGTGTCTTTTTTGCTCTCTTCAGACTGAAAATATTATCCATCTTTGTCATTCCCAAAAATAAAAAAGATCTAAAATAAGTTTGAAAAACCCAGGAGCCATCTGAAATGAAGGCAACAAAAATTTTGATATTTTTCATTGTAAGGAGGAAAAGCAGTTAATAAAAACAGTTAATTGTGAGGGTTTTTAAGGATCATAAGATTCAAATCTTGCTGTTAAAGCCACATCCAACTTCTACATTAACTATGTCTCTTGTCTGGCATAATTGTCTATTTATATTTTTCTCTTCATCATTGCTGTCACCTAATTGTCTTTGGTCAAATATTCACGACTTGAATGCTATACTGTGTCACCCCAGCTTGCAACTATACCTGGCTTTTACAGTTTGTAAAATGTTATTTCACACTGATGATTCTCCCTATATTTATTTATTTATTTATTTATTCCATACTGATTTAAAGCAGTGGCTCTATTTGACAACTTGGCTTTGTTCAAATAAATGCATAAATGCATACATCCATGAAAATCACTGGAAAAACTGCCATTTGTCAAATAAACTATATATCTTAAGGTTTAATTTTCAGGAGAATATGAAATCCTGAGCATTCTTTCTTGAATTTATTTACTATTTTTACTTGACAACTTCAAGTCACCAAGAAACTACCAAACTACATTGTTATACTCTTTCAAGGAGCAATTTTATTTTTTTGGTTGTAATGTCAACCTTGAGTTGAGCATAAGTGTCCTGTTTGTTACAACGCACTCATTATTTTCAAGGCAACATATATTTCTTGGCACTGTTACATACTAGAAAATCATGCTTTGCAATGAAAAAAATCAGTAATAAGCATCAAAGTTTTGTTAGGTAAGCTATCTAATAAAAAAAATCCCATTAAGATTTTTCTACCATTTAGAGACAGCTACTGCTATGTTCTCCCTTTTGCAACCATCTTCTCCACTCTCAAGGCCAAAGGATTAGACTGCAATTCTCTCAGATGTTGTCCATTTAATATTTCCCAGGCTTCAAAGGTTGTCCATTTAATATTTTCCAGGCTTCAAAGGTTGTCCATTTAATATTTCCCAGTCCTTTTGCTACTGAGGTAGCCCTCTTTTTTAACTCTTAATATTTCTCTCATAGTATGGGACCTAATATTAATTCGATAATTTCAGCTATGGTATTAACAAAATCAGTGTGGACTCCGCTCTTATTTTCCTTCAGTACACAGGATGGTTGCATCCTCTTACTAATTACTGTTACTAATTACTGGATAATGTTGATCTCTCTCTCTCTCTCTCTCTCTCTCTCTCTCTCTCTCTCTCTCTCCCTCTCTCTGTCTCTCTCATCTCCTGTATACCTTATTTTATATTTCCACATATAACTAACACTTCCCAACAGTGATCATCAACCTGATCTTTACTGACATAAATGCAAAGCAACTGCACATATTCAACTTCTGTTTAAGTGTTAAAAGGAAAAATAACACTTATCACATCAGAAGTCTAAAATCAGCAAATGCAGCAACAACAACAATGAAAAACAAACCAAAAAATCCATATGAATGAACAATCAACAATTCTGGATATTTTGAGGTACAAATAAAGAATATAATAAAAACAGAATAGAAAGAGATATCAATATTTTAGACCTTGAGATGAGAAGAAATGCATTGACAAAGCAAGTAAACAATCAATAGAGCCCCAAACTTTGGTAATTGAACAATAAGGATGCATTTTCCTATGGCCTTGTTGAAAATGAGTTGATGCTGGAGAGTTAATATCTGTATTGTGTGTAGGTCATAGATAAACATGTTAAAATTTGATGCAAATCCCAGATTCACCTAAATAAATGCATGTGGTCTTTAAGGAATTTCAGAAAAAGAACTAATAGAAATAGCCTTAGCAAAAGTCAGTGATATAGGGAAATGATGGAAAAGAAGAGTTGCAGCACAATGATGAATACTAGTCACTAATATATGAATAATTCTTCACAGTTTATGGAACCATGTAAGATGCAGATGCTTGTTTTGCCTTTATAGAAATTCTGTTGACAGACTATACGGTAATAGTTTTTCTTTATACACAAGAAAAGAAAGTGGGGGAATAAGAACAGCAAATCATGGAAACATTTAGGAAGCAACAAGAGGCTCTGATAAAGGTCTTGGAGCAGGTGGGTACCAAACTGTTTTAAATGCTAATGATATTTTGCTTACATTGCTAGGAGTTAATTGAGATGCTGATGTATTGACACTTAATTCTAAGTGCTGAATTTAATTCTAAGCATGGTAACATATCTGGAAACAACATTAACTGATGAAGAATGGGTAATTAGAATGATAACAGGCCTGGAAAAAAGTTCTATCTGTAATGACTGGTTTCAGAATGATGAGTCATAGGGAAAGGAAAAATTTGCAGCTTATATTTGGATGACATAAAAAGTTAAAAATCCTATACAGTATTGCTGTATGACTAATGTTTTATGTAACAAGTTATAACTATAATGTCAATTTCTTAAAAATTGTTTCTTTGGTTAGACTCCACAGAACTTCTGAAGATACTGAAAAAGAAAGAAGTGGGGCGATATCCTCATTCATACTTTGCTCTCAACTTCCAACCTTCCATGAGAACTGTGGTTGGTAAACTGGGAGGCAGTGGCTGTAGAGCTTAGGAAACAGCTGTAGAGGTTTAGCTCCTAAGATAATTAGCGGCTCAGGTGTAAAAAAGGCAATGTGTCTGTGAATAAATGATACCTGCCTCTGCAGTATTTCATTTAATCCTACTGCAACCTCATGAAAAAAGTGTATTGCCATCTTACTGAAAACGAAGACTGAATAAACTATTATATTTTTTCACCACATGTTTTGGGATGTTAAAAGCACTAAATTAAATTTTAATGAATATTTCTTATCCCAAACTTGTTATCTTGATTTACAGTACTAGTTCAATATTTATTAAGGGTTTTTCTTCTATTTCAGACCATGTTGGAAACATCATTTAGATTTTAAATACCCCACTATTCTTTCTAGTAAATCTGGTAACTAAATACATGGACGCCAAGATAAATTTTGTGCAATACAGAACTGTCACCCAAATTGTGATTGTAATTGTTTACATTATGTGCATCTAAAATTAACTAGGATTTATTTAATTTAGTAATTAATTCTATATTCCAGAAAAATGTGGATAAAAGTGTTACACTGAACTCATATATTTAGCTAGTGGCATATTTCCTATCATGCTTCTGATTCATGAGTTCAAAGTTTTAACTTTCATTCTTCAGTGAGATGAATTGTGTAGGGTATAAAATAATTTATATCTTTGGTAATGATTAGTTTTAACATGTAGGTGAAGAAAAGGAAATCATCCTGTTACAGATAAAGTTAGAAACTAAAATACATAAACCAGAGTCTAACTAAAATTTACAGAGCAATTTATAACAATGTTAACTTTGTTTCATATTAACTTTTTGATCAGCAGTCACATGTATCTTTTTTCCCTTTTTGAATATTTTTGTCATATTGATATCCATGCATCTTTAGATATTATTAGAATAATATTATAAAACATAAACTTATATATAATTATTTCTTTTAGTTTATTTTAATACAATATATTTCTTTCATTGGAAGTAAGTATGTTAGTTTTCAAGGGCTTCCATAAAACTTGTCAAAAAATAGTTGGCTAAGAAACAATATAAATGTATTTTCTCATGGTTCTGAAGTATAGAGTCTTAAACAAAATTATTTCCAGAGCCATGTTCCCACTAAAAGTTAAAGAGAAGAATCCTTCCTTGACTCTTTCTAGGTTCTGGTGTCTTCCAGGAGTCCTTGCTGTGACTTGTAGCTACCTCGCTCAAATTCACCCCATTATCACGTAGCCTCCTTTCCCAAGTCTACGTGTAGTCTTTCCTCTTCTCATGATGATGCCAGCACTGGATGTAAGATTCAGTCCAATCCAATGTGATATAATCCTAACTACTGATCCTGAAAGACTTTATTCATGAATAAGGTCAAACCTGTGGTTCCAGATGAGCATGAAGTTTCAACCCCATTGGACCCACTACTGTATTTAATAAAATCTAAAAACAGGAAAGATCAGTAGAGGGCAAGAAGAATAAAGGTGTACAACAGTCTACCACCAAAACAAAGGCTTTAATTTGAGTCATTTATCATTAAAACATTGCAGGAATCTAAGAAAATAAAAGGTCTCACTACTGAATTGAAATTAGACCTATAAAATATTTTCTAATAACTTATATTACTAATAAAGTTATAAATTCTGAAAAATATATGATGTCTACAAGGTCACTTTCCAAGTGTTCCTAAAGGACTTGTAAAATTATAAAATAGAACACCCATGGTAATTTTATTAATATTTATATATTTTTAAAATGATCAGTTCCCTGCAGGTCTCTCATCCATAAACAATAGCTATAAATATGTGTAAATGATGAACATTTATGTGGAAGAGTGTATGTTCATGTGTATTTAGTAAAATCATATTCTTTATGTAAACTTACATCATTCTCCATTGAATTTAATACTTTATCTTTCAATAAAGGTAAATATTATTTGGAAATATGATAGCATTTTATATCACCAGAGATATATTTCCCTGGCAAAGCTTGTTGTTGATTATGGATGTGTGTTTGTTTACTATTTTCATAAGCAGCATTGTTCCATTTTTAGCCATGCAATGCTCAAATAAAAGGCAGTTATAGAAACTGGAACAAGATGGATTCTCAATATTATCAACCACCATATCATTCTACATCACTGCTTATATTATGTATGGCAAAGAAATATATTTTCATCTTGTTTAAACTACTATACTTTTAAATGTCGTATTACAATATCCTTGTCAGTTTCACAGGTAATTAAGGTCGTGATTCAAAATCCATCAAAATATTATGTTACACAAGGGAATATCTTTTGGGTCCCCTGAATTTCTCATCTCCCACAAAGAGCTAACACACTGAAAACATCATCTCAGGAAACAGCGCTGAGCCTAATCAAGAAACACTTGTGCCTGGCTGGTTTTTGAATTGGTCTGGAACTGGAACTGCTGTATCTGTCCTTTTTCTTTTGGCCACAGTGAATGTATCTGTAATTCTCTCTTAGACTTTGACTTCTGAATGTTTATGACCTCACATAGATGAGTAAGGCCTCTGATCTTTCCTGAGTATGCACAGAACCTCGCTCAAATGGACAGCATTTCACACTATCAGGTTTATGTAAAAGCTTACTAGCCTTGTGTTAAAGTCCTTTCTATCTGTCTGGTTCTCCAGAACTTCCTGTTAAGCTTCTGGCTAGTCTGTTGCTGACCTCAAACTGCATAATACCTGAGTGTAAGAGTGATGTGGCCCTTCCCAGAAAGTTTATTATTCTAGGATTGATTTTTATTGTTTTTAATAGCCTTTTTCTCAACTCATACCAAATCAGATACTTTTCTTGAAGAAGATGCTTGTCTGTGTGGCCTGTGTTGTCCATGCAGTGAGAGAGATGGTAGAACATCAAGTAAAAACACAAGACTCCCACTGTCCTGACAAAGGGTGAGGATCTCATGAATAAACACTTAATTTCTTATTGCCTTTGGTTATTTTTCATAATCTTACATTAATCATTTTGGCATTTTTACCTATTTTATCATTGGGTTTTCAGGAGAGGAATTTCCAAACTTCTTATTCACTCATTTAAAATTTATCTCTGCTCACTCATGTGAAATGAGCCCTGCTTCTTTTAAACTCCTAGCACAGTACTCTGGGTAAAAGAAATCTTCTGCTGTCGCTAGACAAATGTACACCTTTTGTTGCATTTGTCATAGGGCATTTATCTATTTGTATTTAATATCTAAACTCCATTCCTCTTGATCATTCCCCTCAAATTTTTTAAAACTACTCTAACAGAATACACTCAATTTTTTTCTAACCACTTTTAGTATGTTTTTCTACCTCCTTGTATTAGTTACTTTTCTTTTTGCTGAGACAAAATATCTAACACTCAAAGTTAAAAGAGGAAAGGTTTATTTGGCTCAGAGTTTGCAGAGGTTTCAGTCCATAATTGGCTGGCTCAAAGACAGGGTGGCATGGCAAAGGGGCATCACAGGGGAAATAGTCTATGGCAAAGGAGGGCAGGCAGAAGGAAGCCACCCGTTAAGTAGGAAGCATCAATGAGCAAAGAACAACAAAAAAGACCTTCTTTCTGTCCCTTATATTTTATCCAGACTACATGCACATATGACAAGTAGCACCACTGCCATGGTGCGGTATCCTTAATGCTACCCAGAACTATGTCAAACCAATCAGTAGGCTAATTTAGTAATATCACACAGTGGATCCCAGCATCAAAATTGAATCACAGCAGCACACAGTCTATAACAGGTCACCTGTGAAAAGTCCCACTTGTGACTGCCTGAGGCTTGGGGAGGGGGTCCTCTAGACAGAAGCCATACCACTCCATCACTAGCTCATTATCTCTTATCAATATAATTTTATGCTACATTTTCCTACAGGCTTGATAACTTGTCTTATTTTTTTCCTTACTTCACTTCCCTGGAAGACTTCACTTTTTTATCACCTCACTTCTCTTCGACATTTCAGCACACAAATGTATTCTATTGCCCTTTTCCCAATCTGGAAGATGGTACTGTTGTCCAAGTCACAACACTGACCTGCATGACTCTGGGTCTTCTGATCTAATGACACCACTTTCAGACGTCACAAATGTATCTCACCACCAAAATATTTAAATTTAATCACATGTTCTTCCTACCAAAAGTGGCCCTCTTTGAGACTTAATTCATGTAAATGCATCACAGTTTATATATTTGAAGCACTGTAAAGAACCTGAACTCTTGCCATTGTTCTTGTTTGCCCTCCTACACACCAGGCATCACGACAATGACTTTCATTGGTGCTTTTAACTCTATTTTACAAGATTTATTGTGCAAACTCAAAAATGTATAACTCTCCAAAATAATGCTTTCATGCACCATTCTTCTTGAAAAGAAAAAGAGAATTTTGGTGTTGTCCCTATAAATAAGAATGTGTGCACCCTTACTACAATAGGAAAATAAGAGATGCAAATCTTAATGCAATATTCTTAAAAAGTATTTGGAATTTGGCTAGATTATTAAAATATGTTGATAACAATATTAAAAATATTTTCCAAAGGTCATCTTTTGATCTTTGTAAAAGAACCTCCTAAACTATTTTAGAATACTATTATGTCGATTTCTCTACCGAAGGGTTGGAGAGATACACAGATGCCATTAGATGTTGACAAAGACATTGGTAATAATAAGGTGGAGGTATAAATAATAAAAAACAGGACTAAAAAGAGTGAGTGTGCTGAAGAAGTATGAAGGCATTTCATTTCAACTATCCTGTCAGTATTTATTCCAGTGAGTCAAAACCCATCAAGTATAATAACCAACCATAAGAATCCTGTTGAGAAGTGGAGATCCTATTATTAGTACTACACACTAGTTTAAAAAAAAACTGAGGTTCAGGACTATTGTCTTCCACAAAGTCCTGTAGCTCTAATTAAGGAGAGTTTTGTGGTTCTAACTGTTGGCCCTTTTTACTTTAATAGCTATCACGTAGACAATTTTTGCTTATTTGGTCATTGTGGAAGGCTGGCAAAACTTTTAAATAATTAACAAAATTTATATACCTCAGTATAAATCACTTAAGCCATGACCTCATATATAGTAAGCACAAGTTCTACAATTGAGTAAAACCGCAGACCTCATTAGTTTAAAATATAAAAAATCAATTCAATGGAGTTTTAATAAGCCTGTGTTCTAAACATAAATCCATCTCAGGAATTAATCTGCATATAATTACATGTTTGTGATACTATCCTTGATCTTTTAGGGCAGGAACAGAGTAAATAGGATTTAGTAGACCACACTCAACAATTCTGATTTTCTATCATTTCAACAAATGGACTTTTTCCATTTTAATGAAATTGCAGAAAAGTAATCAACAGACATGTTAAAACTAACCAAACATTTTAAAAAGCACAAATCTAAGAACTTGTTTTCCAATCATATTCAGAATACAACAAAAATACAAAATAATTTTAAGCTAAATCAGTTGATAATATTCCACTCAGATATAAAGAGAAACTATGGGTTTTAAATATCACTCTAAAGCATATTATTGAACTTAACTTGTATGGAAAATAATCCCATTATACATAGTCTTACCTAGATTTACAGAGATGTAATCTGAATTAAATGAGAAAGGATAAAAATATAAGGTCACTAATTTTCTTCCTCTTTAAAGAAAAATCTTTTCATAGTTCAGTTACTGGACATCATATTCTTACTAAAGGAGGTAGGTGATTGTTTATTCTCCTATTGTAGTCCTCACAGATCCTTCTGACACCTGCAGTCCCAAAATAGAGAACATGTTTGGTGGAAGGAGACCAACACATTTTGGGACTGAAAAATAAAAAAAGAACTCTTGCTTTTGTGCCATTTTAAGTGATTTGTTTCACTCAGCAGGTCTCTCTTATTGGCTTGGGAGTTTACTTTGTCCAGCAAGCCAAGAAGGGTTGGCTGCAAAAGCCCCATGGCAGTGCCAAACTCACACTGATCCAAAAACAACAGCGATCAAATCAATAGCCTCTCAACCTCTGGCAATGGCTACACATGCCAGGCACCTCCTGAGAATTTTATGTTTGGTTGATTAACAAATAGAAGGTGGAGAAAGAAGGAATAACATTATATTTGGCTTGCAGATAGGAAACGATAAGCTAAATAATAACAGTAAATTACATCAAAAAGGAAACAAGTAAATAATTTGCAAAAAAACATGATGGTTGCTATTATATTACATGTCACAAAGTCATAAAATTGCTGTATAATTTCTTTAACTTTATTCAGAACAGAAAACAAGCCTAGAATTGCAAGTAACTTGCTGAAAGATACATATCAAGTGATTATGAAATTGTTGCAATGTGAATAAACCAATGGGAAAAATATACATATTTTCAATGACAAAACTAGGAACACAACCTACCACTTAAACACCTAAATTCAAACTTCTTTTCCAGTTGAGTATTCATTTCAATGTAGAATTAAGAGAAGAATCTTATAATTTACAACTTTATGTAGCTTCTACAATTTAAAAATATAAAAGCTTTAAATTTGTATAATTATAAATGATTTCTAAAATGTATCTTATTTCATACTTCATAATATTTGAAAACAATTTAATTCTATTTGTCTTTGTTCTTTGGTTTCTGACTGAAATTTTACTGTCATTTTTCAATTTAAGAAAATTCATCCTTCCTCAGTATTGGAAATTTGAGAATTTAACCTGTAGCACTTACAAAAAGTTATTTTAAAAAAATCACCATAGCGTCAACCTCTGTGTAATTGACAAGCAAATCTACACGACTAATTGACTGTTTCCTAATTCCTGGTTCCCTATCTATAAATGCCACACCTCCCTTATTAGTTATTTGGCTATTACTTTTAATTCTGTAGGAATAGAACAGAAATAATAAAGCTTCTTCATGAGCTTCCCTTTTATATCTTTATTACTGGAAGCAGATTCAACAATCATGCCTGAAAACAATGAAAGGTAATACTAAAAGTTTTCTTCTGTGTGTGAAACTAGCTGTTACAGCATAAAAAGAATGTGTCTTGTTAATCTCTGATCCACATGAAGTATATCAGAGGTCATAATAATGGAAATATCAGAACATAAAAAACATGAGTTGAATGAGAAAGGTGAACTACAGTAATAATACAGCTTCATTTGTAGTGGAAATTTTGAGAACAAAGAGGGGTATCTAAAAGAGGTAGAAAATCCAGGGTATCTACTGGCAATAAATCCATAGTTGGTTAAAGTCAAACGTTAACTTTAGTTCAAAACAATATATTTTGGGGGTTCATGTTATAAATAAATCTTACTGGCTCAGTTACTTTTCTCTTGTTGCTGAGACAGAACACCTAATGCCCAAAATTAGGGAAGGAAAGGTTTATTTCTTACAGTTCTTGGGGCTTTCAGTCCATACTCAACTGGCTGCAAGGCAGGGAGGTGTGGCTGGGGCAGCCATTCATGGCTGCAGCAAACAGCAAGTGCCAACCAGCAAGAGAGAGAAGACACGCCTTCTTCCTGCCCATACACTGTATGTCAGCTCCACCCCTGGGTGGGTGCTGCATTCACTTTACCAATTCCAGCACTAGACAACAAACCAATCATGAATGCCAGACTCAGCCCCACCCATGATTACATGAGGCTAAAGTGGTGGCCATCAGAGCACACTATAACGCTTACTATGTCAAATTTTCTTAAGATTTTATAAAAAAGAAAAAATAGAACTAAGCATTGTATAACTACACTAGCTCTTTCCTATAAGAAATATTCATCTCAAAGGTTACTATAGTATTAGCGAGTAACTCAAAATGTCAGCCATCAGGGATTACCTCCCATCTAATAATAGGGTCCCATGCTAGTGAATGCCTTGGAAATCATAAAAGGCAATGGAGCTTTGAAATTCAATCTTGCCACAGATAGAATTCAAATGAAAAAATCAATTTTCCAGATGAAACTCACCTCTAATTTACAGGTTAATTGCAGGACAGATATGCATAACACAGTGTAAAATAAAATAGACACATAACTGGTTTGCTTTGGCTCAAGAAGTAGTTGTACCAAGGATCTTCCAGCGGAGCAAGTGTTTTAAGCTTTAATAATGTTAGTCTTAGGCCCTATCACATGACAAGAAATAGAAAACAAGAGCCTGCATAAAAGGCCAGTAATAGAAAGACTTTCATCTGCTAACAAATTAAAGGTTTAAGCCTCAGAATTCCAACTGGTTTGTCCTGGTTTGCTTTTTGCTGCTTGTGTGAAAGAAGGTTAAATTCCAGGGTATGCAAATCTTATATACTACAATCCTTGTATTGTCTATTTTTAATTTATTAGAGAAACTCAAAATGAGGCGTGGATGAAAACTACGGTATGTATGTAAAATTGCTATGTTAAAAGATGCGTTACCTTTAACGCCTCTGCAAAGTAAGTCCTTGCTTCATACACACTCATCCCATGATTATTGCTACTTTCCTGAACTGTCCTGCAAGTGTCTTCAGCTGCATTGTTGTGACTTCATGAGCATCTTCAGTTGGATTGTTGTGACTGCCCTTGATAACCTGAATTAATTTATAGTTTAGTCTTCATGGTCATTTTGAATTTGAGGAAGAGGGAAAAGTTGCATGGTGCCAGATTCATTGAATAAAGTGAATGAAGACACATCTTACATTTTTTCCAAGCTTGCACTTATGTTATATGGCACTTAGCAGCAGCATTCCCTAAATTTTTTACTTTATCCTGTAAAGACAGTGTTATGTTTTGCTTCTAGGTGTCCCACCCGCCAAACCCTCATGCAGGCATGGAGGCCGGGCCTTTTGAAGGCGGCTGAGTCTAGTGTTTGTGATTGGTTCGCTGTCTAGTGGTGGGATTGGCAGTGTGAGGGCTTCTTCTGCCCAGAGACAGGCAGCTGGCACACAGTATAAGGGAAGGAAGGAGGCATGCTTTGCCCATTTTTGCTCTTGTTGCCTTTGGTACCTGCCAAAGCCATGAACGGCTGCTCCTGAACCATGCCACCCACCTTGGAACCAAACTGATAATGGACTGAAATCTCCAAAAACTCTAAGCTAAATAAACCTTTCCTTTCTTCATTTTGGATCAGGTATTTTGTCTCAGTCATGAGAGAAAAGTAACCAACACAGACAGTGACAAAAGAAAACTTTCAGAGCTTCTTTAGGAAGTGGCAAGAATGATAAATGTTTTCAAAGTAAGCAGGTGTATTCTGAGGGAGATGAATGGCAATACATATTCTATTGTGGTTTTTGTTTAATGTAAACATTTGACATATATTTTGATCACCTCTTTTTTTTTTGTATTGGGGATCGAACTTACAACCTCACATCTTCCAGGCAGGTGTTTAGGCCACTGAGCTAAATCCCCAGTGATTACCTCCTGTATAACAGTGTAAGTGATGTTTCCAATCTGCCAAAAATTAGCTTTCCATGCTGTAAGTCTATCAACCATTCTGCATTTTTTAATGCAGACTAGATTATATATTCTGCATTTCTGAATATGTAGCCTAGAAATATTTATACTTTAAGTGCTTGTTCAACTTAGG
>RJWM01046574.1:0-12280 GCA_004363535.1 Dasyprocta punctata
CATAAGTCATCAAAAATTATTAAAATGAGTAAACAAAATCCCTTGGGGGGATTGTTGGACAGGACTCCATTTGATAAATAAGAAAGCAGCTGCCTGGTTAACATTTTAAACCAGTTCTTGTTTATTGATTGGAGGCCCCAATGATCTCCATAGCCTTAAGGGAGATACCCCAACTAAAGATATATAAAATATTATTGAATTATGTTCACATTGGTCATCATCAAAAGAAATAATACAATAAGGTTTTGGTTTAAAAAATGCCCATACAAAGGTTTCATATAGCTATGATAGATTTTATTAACCTCGATATGTATTCATGCTTCCAGATGTATAGGTTTTCCAAAATGTAAAACAGGGATTATTTATGGTGACAAACTGTTGTTTCAGATTCAGACCTTAGCCTGTAACAAAACTTGTGAGATGTACATCCCACTAAATGTCAACCAGTTAGGTAAAAGCCTTTATGTATTAGATAGGGACAATTGATCAAAAAGGGGATATCCATGCTTGTTAAAAAATAATGGTTTTATTTTATGTTCCAAGATGTTTGATATTTAGATAAGATGATAATGTTATGCTTTCTGCCTCTACTACATTATACTGTTAACAACCTTTTCTTCTGGATATTCAACAACTGAGGTTTAGAGATCAACAATTGGAGAGACAGATGGGCTAAAAGGATAGCCAATATTTTGGCACTAGCCCTCCAAGGTCAGTGAGTACCCAGGACATTAGAGAACCTCTGCTGTGACACCCGATACTCAGTGAGTCCCTGGTCTTCTGATCAAGGAGACTATGAGACCGCAGAGGAAAGTGATCATTGATGTGTGGTGTTCCTAAGGAGAGTCACCAGGAGAAAAAATCTCCCAGGCTTTCACAGAAAGCAACTTGGTCAAGCAATGGCCATGACTCATCCAAATGGCTGACACTGACAAAAACTAAGAGGTGCTATGTAGGGTTCCAAGACATTTCTTGAGGAAATTTAACTGACCTTGATAAATAACCAAAAACCAATTGTTTTTAAAACAGATCTCACCTTAACTTGGTCTTGAATATCCTGCAGAAAATGTACAACTACTAGAGGTATATAAACAATGCTAAAGGAATGTATTATAAAAGAAACTCAAATCGCTAATATCTTCTGACAATTGCCAGCTACACTGGTAGCTGACTACCATTATGGATTAATGGGCTACGCAGGGTTTCAACTGCAGAATGCAGGGACTTAAAATCTTTGGACTGTACTTAGAAAGACCTTCTTCAGAGCTCTCCAACACAGCTCCTCCAGCTTCAACTGACCACCCCTCCTGTGCAACAACAAAACAAAAGAGATGGATATGTTGGGAGCCGTTGAAGCTGGAAATTGACTTAGGGCATGACCCAGACATGACCTTACCAAAGTAACAAAGAGCACCTGGATCAACCACCTGAAAAATGCTCCCACAACCCAGCAAAACAGGAGGCTCCTAAACAATCCAGGCCTGGGTTGCTTGGCAGAGGAGCTGAAATTGATGTCATCCTTCCCTGTGTATAAATAAACCCACAACATTGGTTGAGCAGTGCCTTTCCTCCCATCAGGAGGATAAGGGCTCCACCTGACTCCAGCTTTCTCTCTGTCTTTATTTTCTTAGCCTCTCGCGGTCCTTCACCCCAAGAACCTTAGGAACCACATGGGTCGCGGCAGTACTATTTAAAAAAAACATTAATGAATTTAGAAAGATTTCTGACTTCAATTTTATTTTACATCGTTTATATGCCTCAGTGTCCTGAGTGCACAGATATGAGATGTGTCACATGTCCAGCGTGCCCAGATCATTTTCCAGAGAGTCTTTTCTACCTGTGACTGTTACAAGCAACACATCTTTAAGTTTAGGAAGCAATCAAATCCCCCCTTGGTGTTCACACACCACAGCTCATATCCTCCAACCGCTGGTGTCATTACTGGACAAATGGGGAAGGGAGAATTTCTCCCTTTTTTGTCATACTTTCATAGCACTAGCATAAAACTAATTTTTATTCCTTGGCACAAGTTAGAGACTAGACAATACAATTAATCAATATCATACTTTAAATTCAATTAGTCAAAAATATTTACAATACAAAGAGTATCTCATAAAAGTGACTCCAAGAGATGTTACTCCTAATTAGAAAACCTAACCTAGGGGCCTGACATACACTTTGCTTGCCATTGTTTTATTTTGACTCTTTTTGGTCTGCGATGCTCTGGTAGATGCCACCCAACCTCATCTTGCAGATCGAAGAGCAAAGGTAGAGAAAAAGGTGTCTGCTATGCTCAGGGTTAAGCCTGCTTTCCTCACACCACACTTTTGCCACAATAAAATGTTTGCTTCCAACACCAGGCAAAGTGATATTGTTATCTCTCCTTTATTTTTAGCTCTTCTAAACATTTCTGTGTGACCTTATTTTGGGTCTCACGAGTTCCCTGCATTCACTTATTACAGTATAAGATCTTCAAAACGCATTGTATCACCAAAACAATGTTTTATTAAATAAGATTCATAAATTTAAATACCAGCAAAACAGTATAAATGCAGAATATCTACCACAAGATATTTCTGTGCTATATTGGAAACATGTCTTGATGGAAGAAAACTCTCCATTTTGCTGTCATGTGTTTCTTGAATTCAAATATTACAATTAATTCACGGCCCTTGATATCTATTATGGTTGCAACTTCAAATGATGGTGCTAAGATGAACATGGTGAAGGTGTTTGTCTGTATTTGTATTTATCATGTAAGATGAGAGAGATGCCTCAACACAAATCTAAAATATAAAGTATGTTGTATTTTAGGCAAAAATATATTTAAGTTGGCATCATGAAGAATGATCACAAATCTTTCAGAAGAAAAAGTTCAGATTTTGGAAAACAGATACAACCATATATTTGCTTAGCTAAACCAGAGGTCATTATTTCACAGGGTACTTGACAATATAGAAATGAAAGATTTACAGAGACAGAATCCATTTTTAAAATGTTTTAATAATGACATTCAAATTATAACTGTAAAGTCCTGTCAAACACACACATTGAGAAAATACACCAATTTAGAAAATGTTGACCTCAAAATGATGGTGAGAAGATCCATAAATCAGTTTTACTGTGATCCTGGGAACATAACTGGCATTTTTGGAAGCAATTTGCAAATTTCAATTAAACTTGTATATTCAATTAATTCAAATAATATATAATTAAGGAGCACAAAACCATTACGAAAAAGTGCAAAAATAAAATCTTGAATAGTGTATTGCAAAAATTTATGTACATGTGTGTCAATATTTCATGTATTTAGTGGAAGACCACAGAAACACATAGTTCAGAAAGTGATTGCTTCTGCTTATGACTTCATGAGATTTACTATTTCATCTTCCAGTGCATTCTGTGGCTTTGTTTTTATATTGAATTCTATTCTACATTGTTTATTGTGTTGTATACTAATACAATCTGTATGAAAATCAGCATGGAGAATATTCAAAAAACTAAGAATAGAAATTCCATTTGATCCTGCCATACCACCACTGGATACCTTCCAGAAAATGTCACAGACATCATATTACAGTGATACGTGCATTCTCATGTTTACAGCAGCACAATTCATAATTGCTAAATTATAGTAGCAGCATATACATCCATCAACAGAAGAATGGATAACGAGAACCTGTTATTCATATGCAGTAGAGTACTACTTAGTCATAAAGAAGGATAAATTTAAGGAATTTGTCTTTTGTTTGTTTATTTGTTTGTTTGTTTCTGGTACTGGGGATCAAACTTACAACCTCGCACCTGCCAGGAAGGCACCTGTGCTGCTGAGCTAAACCCCTGGTCCCAAATTTGAGGAATTTGTAGCAAAGTGGATGCAACATAAGACCAGAGTTTTAAATGAAATGAATCAGACACAAAAGATTAAATTTCACTTGATTTCTTTTATATGAGAAACTCAAAGCACGTGTAATTTAAAGAACAACAACAAGAAAAAGATGATAGAAAACAGGAAGGTAGACTTTGAGGAGATGGGGAAGATAGGGGAGAGGAGAAAGGAGGGAAGATGAAGTAAAATGAATTAAGACAAAGTATGTATATGTACCAAATCCTCATGATGACTGCATTATGTATTATGTATCATAGGCAAATGTTGATAATTTTTTTCAAATTAAGATGTAATGAATAGTTAACCATGACAAATAGTAGATAGTAAAACAAAGTACAAGATCAGGACCAGAATTTGTTGAAAGAGGAAAAAGCTTCTAAGGCTACCAAATCTGTGAAACATAAATTCATCTTAAAAACTCTGGTCGGTATGAGTAAGTCGTGATTTGCATCTAAAATGTGCCCCAAATTTCACATGTGTTCAGAGATAGGGCTTTTGCAACATGATTTAATCAGGGAGGTGCTGTCTCATAACTGAATGTGCTGTTAGGAGCCAAGTCTTTGTTCACAGAAGTAGGTCATTTTTAGCATAATCTGAAAGGGTGTGTTCCTGTTCTGCGTTCCTCCCCATCTGTTCTTTTTCTCTGTTTCCTGGTGCCATGGGCTGAGTAGTTTTCTCAACCTATACACTTTCATCATGCCATTTTTGCTTTGAAGTCAACTAACCATGGACTTTACCATTTGAAATTGTGAGTCAAAATAAAAATCTCCTTTATATTGTGGGTACTGGGTATTTGTTCACAGCAATGGAAAAATAAAAAGATTATAAAGACAATTGTGTTGTTACATAATATCCCTGAGGAAAATGAATATATTTTAATTTAGGTAAACATGCAGTTATCATTTTGTTTCTATCAGGATTCCTAAGGTCAGTAGAATCACCTTAGGGTGTCATATATTTTAAAAATTTTGTAATGTCTGAAAGACACCGCTGTGATCTCACTAATCTTGAAACTTTTATGTAACTGATGGTATAATAAACTAATTTAGAAATTCTACATATGCAATAGACAAAATACATAAAATTCAGACAACTACCTGGAGGTGGTAATGCACTACTGTTATCCCAGCACTCTAGATGGCAGGGATATGAAGATAATGAGGTATCACCTAGCCTGAGTAATAGAAATTTAAAAAGACTCAGCCTCAAAATAAAAACTTTAAAGAAGGCTCAGGGTGTGGCCTGGTGTCAAGACCCTGAGGTAAATCTCCATCTAAAATTAAGTATTTTTATTCAAAAGACAATCAAGGTGCTAACCATTTTCAAACACAATTAATGTAATTTACTAAGTTAAAATCCATGTGCCATAAAGTACACTTTTGTAACTCTTTTGATGCTACTAACAGATTCACCATGTTGTGCAAGAACCATCTTTCTCTAGTTCTAGAACACTTCCATCAATACAAAAACTTATGAAGTAATTTCTCTCTCTTCTTCACTTCCTTCAGCCACTGTGCTCCATCTGTATGTATTTTGAATTTAAATACTGGATATTCCATAGAAAACATTCATATTTGTGATGACATTTGAATTCTGAAAGCTTTGAATTAAAAATATTTTTGATGTTCATATCTGATATAGCATATTTTTAAAAATTTACGTTGTTTTACTTAACAGTAAATCTACACCTTTAATTGAAGTTGTGTCATACAACATGGAAAGTCCCTGCTTTTCAAGTGAGTTCCCTTTCAAGGAGATCGTTCTTAAGTATGGTTTGTTTGCAATTCCTTCAAAGTGTGTCTTATATTTCACACAGTATATGATGGAAAATATAAAAAACGGAAACACAATAAGCTAATTTCACTGTTACACTTACCTTAAAATGTTAAGTTAGGCACTTGGGCTACTTCCTTGATTTGTTGTACACATGAATGTTTATAATGTGATGTCTCTTAACTCTGGGAACTAGTGTAGTTATAGGCACAATGCTTCAAAGCATATTCCTGGGACTTATTCATTTTTCAGAACTGTTACTTCATGACAGTTCATGAACAGTTCCCCATTTCTCCCAACTCAAAGCCCTTTGTAACTATTACCCTTCTGTCTGACTTTGTACCTTTGGGCATATTAGATATTACATAGTAATTGGAGATGTCCATAGTATCTGCCTTTTTGTCACTGGGAAACTTCTTCTAGCACGATGTTCTGGAGATTCATCATACTGAAGGACTTGTATTTAAGGTTAATTGATATTGCACTGCATGTATAAACCACATTTTATTTACCCATTATTCTATCAATGGATATTTAACGTTTTTTTCACACCTAGGTTATTTTGAATTTTGGTACAATAATCATGAAGATTTTAATGCATTTTTAAGACTCTATTAAGAGTTCTTTTAGATAAACCACAGAAGATTGGTGCTGGGCCATACACTCAATTAACTCAGTATATCCACACTGTCCCTGACAATTAGTGGACAACCTCCAAGCATTTCCCTAGGCTCTCAGATTCTTCAGGGATAATATACTAATTGCTTGACTTCTCCTCAGGGATAGTCTTAAAAGGTAAAAAGAAAAATCCATAAATTGTCCTCCAAAACCATTGTCATAAAACACATGGGAAAACCAAGAGAGTGTTTTAATTAAAGGTAATACATACATAAGGCTTCAGGCATTGGCATATGTTACCAATACCTACACAAATGCTCACAATTTGACAAGTCTTCATCTAAGGTAGTTGACCATTTGTTACTCAGTTTATGTGTGTGTGTTCTTCTACCCCATCAGTTACTGAGAGGCAATAGAAACTCTCCTTTTGGCTCATATGAATTCTTAAATAGTTTCAAATACTTTGAGAGTATAAGTACCTGCAACACACATTGTGTGTGTGCTTATACAACTTTTGATTATTTATATTATGAATGCATACAGTCATAAGTTTTTGTACACTGTCCTGTCTAAAGGAGGCCAATAGTGATCTGAGCTGAAGCAGAAGTAAAGTGCCCCAGAGTTGTTCTCAAACTCAAAATTTGAATCTCTGGGGATACAGTATCCCATTCTGCCACCTTTCTAACATTGGTTTAGTCTAAGTGCTTTTTAGGGGAATCTAGAGAAATGAATTTACATCAGTGATTAGCTAAATACATACAAAACATGACTAATTTTGAATCTTAGTAGAAGGAGTTTTCCCTTCATGTGAAGAAGTGAAAAACAGTGCAGGTTAAGGAGGGTTTAAGGACCCAAAATTATGGTGACGTTAAAATGTTTTCCATTTTGCAAAGGCAATCTCAGTAAGTTTGATATTTAAAAAAAAATTCAAATATTCAGTAAAGAAAATTATCAATGAAAAAGATATTACCTGTTTCATTGAACTCCAAGGAAACTAAGAAGAAAGATTTTTCATCTTTCTTTATAGAAAAATGGGCAACTAAATTTTAATCTTTTTAACTTTTTGGTTTTTCATTATTACAAATTAAACCAAGCAAATGCAAAAAGATTTTTCTCTCAGTGGTTTTATTAAAAACACTCTTCTAATGCTGTCATCGGTGATTTTTTTTCATAAATGTAATTTCTGACTGATGAGGAGACTGGGTGAGGTAGGACCCCAGGCAGCTCCAACAGAATAGACACCATTCTATGCAAGGTCAAAGTAAGTGATGCCTACTCAGTTTTATATTTAATTTTGTGTAATTTAATTTTTTATGTGTGACTTACAAAATATTGTCACTACAGTTTTAAATATAAAGTGTGCATTTCTTTTCTTAGTTTAGGAAAAATTGTTACAATTTTTTACAGTGATGAGATTTTTACCATAAAAGTCACACATTTGTTTGTATACTATACTTCATAATCTCTGGGCCTTTAGAGACATCTGGATGCATTTCATTTTACCACACATGTATTTCTGTGTGTTATGTGCTATCATGTTTGTTTCTCACAAATTCGATTTACAGAAATATTTCAGATTATATCCAGAATCCAAATAAATCTCAGAAGTAACATATTTATTATGTCTGTATAATATTATGTGCCATCAGAAAAGTTTAAGATAATGTAAGCAATTATTTTTATAGAAGTAGTAAAGTAACAGATATATAGATATATAGAGAGATATATAGAGAGATATAGATACATATAGATAGATAGATAGATCCTATAATGATAATGACCCTCAGGGAAATTTGGAATTTAAATAAATTTATATGCAAGCACTTTACATTACAGTTTTATGAAAATGCCTATGAAAATAAAGGTAAATAATCCAAAAACAACAGTATACTCTTCATCCAATTCTAATCATGGCATAGGGGCAGGTGTGATGAGATCAGGAGTGCGATGCATACCATATATTTTATTTATTCTGTTTCTTCAACCCTTCATCTGTTTAACATTTTATGTCTTTTTTCTTTCTTTTTTTTTTTTTTTTTTTTTTGCACCAGGGATTGAACTCACAACCTCACGCCTGCCAGGCAAGCACCTAAGCCACTGTGCTAAACCCCCAGCTGCTTAACATTTTATACCACAGAAGGGAGGCCTCTTTGCAGAAGAATGTGCATGTGCATATGTAAACAAAACCTCTTTGGGGGAAGGCACACTTACTACTTAAAGAATAAAAATAATACAAAGGGAAAACATGTGTATGACCATCAAGAACTACTTTCAGGTCACCTCATAGTCATTTGCTCAACCATTGTCCTTCTCAACAACCCTTTAAGAATATTCGAATTTAGAGTAGGAGACTAAAATTAGTTAAATTACTTGATCAAAGAAACCCTTTTGTACAATAATTTAAGGTATAACATTAATTATGAATACAGACATATGTGTTTCTGCAGACATGCTTTTTCATAAATAGGCAATTTCCACTCTGATCTGTACAGTCTTTTGTTTAAACATCTATGATACGTGTTAGCAGTTTCACTTGTAACAACTGTAACTATAGGTATTTTAAAGGAGGAGATTTTGAAATCACAGCTACCACAGTATAAGCAACACTATATTCAGGTTAAGAATTTGATGTTAGCAAATTTTGATGAGTCATTTGTTTTTATGTCATTTCACTTAATAAAGTGAATAAGTACTGCAGTGTGATTGTAAGTATACAAATGAAAGTCAGCTATTAAAGAACAGTACAATCATTATACCTTTAGCTAACATGCAAAGTTTTCACAGCACTTAAGGTTTACAAGTTTGACCCATGGACCTGTGTCTGTATCTCCATCTGACGCTGTTTACCTATTATTTCAGGATTTTTTCCATTTAGAACAAGGTTATTGTTTTGGCTAAAGTTTAGGGCTACATATTCATTGTACTATGATGACTGGCATCTTAACCACCTGTAACCAACAGATGCCCAGAGAAATTCACCTCTCATTGGTGATAGCAAAGTTGTCTCTGTATGTGGAAAGTGTTCTTTGGTGAATCAAAGCACCTTTCTTGACAACTGTTAGACCAGCTACATGTCTACTTCTGTATTATCACTTTGTAAAGATGCATGAATATCCTAAAATCTACACTTGAAAGTTAGGATATATCTTATTTACACTAGCTTTGCATAACTAATCCCCATGTGAAAATATGTTTTCTACTATGTCTGTCTGGAATAAGTTTTGTGACAAATGCAGATGGAGGAGCACAACCTCACAGTGGTGACCGAGTTCATCCTGCTGGGCGTCACAGATCGTCCTGAGCTGCAGGCTCCACTCTTTGTGCTGTTCCTCATCATCTACCTGACCTTGCTGGTGGGCAACTTGGGCATGATCGTCCTCACCCAGGTGGACTCCAGGCTGAAAACACCCATGTACTTTTTTCTCAAGCATCTGGCTTTTACAGACCTTGGCTATTCTACAGCTGTGGGACCCAAAATGTTGGTAAATTTTGTTGAAGACGAAAATACAGTCTCCTATTATTTTTGTGCTGTACAAATGGCTTTCTTTATCCTATTCATTAATAGTGAGCTTTTTATTCTGTCTACTATGTCCTATGACCGCTATGTGGCCATCTGCAACCCTCTGCTCTACACGGTCATCATGTCACCAAGAGTATGTTGGGTACTACTAGCAATTCCCTATTTCTACTGTACATTTGTGTCTCTTCTGATCACCATAAAAATTTTCACATTGTCCTTCTGTGGGCACAATGTCATCAGTCATTTCTACTGTGACTGTCTCCCGTTAGTATCACTGCTCTGCTCAGATACTCATGAAATTGAGGTGATAATTTTGATCTTATCTATTTTTAATTTGATTTCCTCTCTTTTGGTTGTCATGGTGTCCTACCTGCTTATCTTCCTAGCCATTCTCAGGATGAACTCCACAGAGGGCAGGCACAAGGCCTTCTCCACATGTGGGTCCCATCTGACTGTGGTCACAATGTTCTATGGGACTTTGATATTTATGTACCTGCAGCCTAACTCCAGTCACTCCTTTGACTCTGATAAAGTGGCTTCCATAATTTACACCTTGGTCATCCCCATGCTGAATCCATTGATCTATAGCTTGAGAAACAGAGATGTAAAATACGCTGTTCATAGGATGTGGAAAAATATATGTAAATATTGTTTTTGATGTTGCATACAATGTAAGTCACACAATACCATTGCTTTCCTCCATAGATGATCTCCATTTATCTTCAAATTTTGGATTTTTTGGTACTACTTAAACTTTCCTGTGTTATAAATGCATCAGTGAATGAAACATTAAAAAAAACTGTGCTTCTTTGAGATAGAGAGATCAATGACAGCATAACATTCAATGAACTTTCCTAGTACATTAAAATGGTATGGCTCTCAATAAAGTTGGTATGCTGTATGGGAGTGTAAAACTGTGGTAGACACAGAAGATGAGTAAGAAGCCTTTTTTGTTCGTTGAGGTCCTGGTGATTGATCCCAGGGCCTTCACACTAAGCTACATCCCCAGTATGCAGGTTTTTACTTATTTATTTATGTACTGAACACAGGTTATTGAACAGTCTTTAATTTGTTCAGATGGGACATGAACTTGTATTTTTCCAGTGTCAGTCTCTCATTGTGTAAATTTTTTATGGCGTTTTCAATATTACAATAAACTTCTGGGTCGTGTATGATTTCATGTCTTCGCTTCCTTTTGTGTGTATGTGTGTGAACATAGCTTTTTAGGCTATACATACTAAGATGTAGTTGTTTTTAAATCCAACTCGACTGGATTTTCAAAACGTTAATAGTAGCAGGATGACTACTATGAATATTTCCTATGAAAATGCTTAAGTGTTCTAAGTATATATACTAATATTGTAAGTTTAACATAGTTTTCATTTTTCACGAGTCTCGAAGGAATAGAATAGTAAACTAAGCAGCCACCACACAATCTCAGGAGCAACACTGTGTGTGGGTTAACATCACACAGAACCAGCTATCCACAGAACACTGCTAATTTGTGTGATGTTGGTGTGTTTCCTTGCTTGTAGCACAAATGTGGACTGGTGTTGCTACAATTTCCACTGTAGAGTGCCTCATTTATTTCTCTATTTAGGAAAATTGCTAATAGTATTTTTCATCAAACATAATTTTTTTTAAAATGCCATTTGTTTTTACTCTACCCTCTAAGTGTTCTGTGGGCAAATCGACATAATTCAGTTGTTTACACTTGTTTATCCAATAATATTGATATATTAATATTTGTCATATTTGGAAGAAGTTATGGGGGCATGTCACACAGATGATTCCAAAACACACCCCAAACTCTGTCTATTTATCATTTGTATTTCATTTTGCCTCTATGTTATAGTGTATTTTAATACACTATTTTAATTTTTATAGTGTATTTTAATACACTATTTTAATCCAATGTACAGTTTTATAAAATGCATCATAAAATTTTCAATTTAAAATACATTTTCCTTTTCTCCAAAAAATACCAATTTCGTTAAAAAATACCAATGGCATCTCTTTCTCTTAATTGACTCAAATTTCCTCATGCAGCACAAGCCTCCAGCTTGATAACCTTAATCTGATTTGTTACATACACAGAAGCATTTCTAAATGTTAATGAAAATTTCTACAGAGTGAGAAGGCAACTTGAAGCAGACTCATCTCAAGATAATATAGTAAATGCTATTATACTAATTAAAAACAAGAGAAGATAACAAATTCAAAATAAGTGTTCGTGGATCATCTAATTTTAGTCATAATAGACATGAGATGAGGTAAAGATTGGAATAAATTTGTTTCCTGACCTGCTGATCATTCCCCATGTACTCATTATTTTAGCCCAGATGCAGAAGTGAACTCAAAATTCAGAGGAGTGTATGTGTCCAAATGTAAAGAAAATCTCTTCCAGGTAGGTTACTTTTACCACTTAAAAATATAGATAAAAACAGAATATATGAGTAAATGGCCTGAGTTACTATTTT